>CM067220.1:70566955-70764664 GCA_034190945.1 Octodonta nipae
TTTATATGAGTCAGCATATTATTTCTTATAAATTGTTATTCACGACCTTCAGCCCAGCAGTTATTATTGTACTCAAGTTATCAAGTATTAAAGTTTGTTATTTAATAAATAATTTTTTTAGAGTCAATTTGAAAAGAAGTGATATAAAAAGTGGCGCGGTCAGTAGGATTCCAGAACGTTACTAGAAACGGCAAACTAGCTTAAAGTAGCGCGGATCCTAATCCTTGAAGGAAGAAAGAACTTCTCGAGACGTCCCAACTGTAACCGTAGAACAAGGCAACTAACTACAACTGCAGAACACGGCAGCATCGATGTTCCATTAATGTGAGTACAAACAGGAATCATCTCGCAATTTCATTTTTATTTTTTACCAATAATTTGATTTTATTTGTTATCATACTGTTCGGACGACAAAAAACCCGAACCATATATTTTTTTAACCATACCAATTTTATTTTATACCTTATATTTTGATTTCCTTCATTTATTTTATTTTTACCATATTTTGTTGCAAATAGTGTACACTGACTATTTTCCTCCATTATATGTTTTTATTGTTCGTAACATTTGAAAAATTTATTGCACTTTAACCAATTTATACATTTATTTTGAACAAATTTTATTTTTGCTTAATTTTTCAAACAATTTCTCAATTCCCATTAATAAATTTAAAATGGCACAACAATCTCCTAGAGACAGTTTCGAAGGAGATCAGATCTCCTGGGAATATTCATTAATGCGTGCGACTGTGCTTACAACATGTCGACGGGCGATCAAAGATACCTTTTACTTATCCATATCATAAATAAATTAAAAGGTAGAGCGGCCCAAATAATAATTCGCGTAGCCCCGCGTCTTATTTAGAATTGAAACAACTTTTGAATCTTTCATTCCAGGGATTTGACGTCCCTGATACAAGATCTACAACGCCTTCAGCAAGTATCCAACCAGTCACCACTTACTTCCTACAACCGACTACAAGTCCTAACAGCAAAAATGCACGCCAATATTCAAAAGGCGTCCAATTTAAACGCAGACCAAAAGGTAGCGCAAACGAGTCTAATAGACACTATGGCGCTTAACACCGTCTAACCGGGTTAGAACCGCGTCTCGGACAAATCATCCGTGCGGGTAACCCTAAAGACCTTTTAGAAGCCAATGTAAGTATCAGACGCGAAATCCAGTTATCGTACTTTGAGAACCAGAAAACTACAAACAAATTCCCCGAGGCCCAACCAATCTTTCCGAAGGCCTAATCCTCCAAATAATAAGTACTTCACTTGCGGCAGACTCGGACACATCGCGTCCGAATGTCGTTCCCAAAATTACAAAACACCCGTTTACAATAACAATAATGGTATCAACAACTATATGAAACCAAACCCTTTCACTAATAATGGTTCCCAAAATCAACCTCCACAATTTCGGCAAAACCAACCCCACAATTTCGCCAGAATCCGCCAACCTTCAGGCAAAATTAGTCACCTTTTAGACAAAATCAATATCCTAATCAGCCAAGACAATTTCAACAAATATGCAACAACCCCGTCAGTCAGTGATTCAAAAGAACCCTAATTTCCAGCAGAATCCAAACAGAGCACATCATTTAAGTTGTACACATTCTTTCGATAATGACAACGATTATTATACAGCTAATAATCACCCATATGAGGATTCATACAGCTGATAATCAAAGAGAATACAGATAATATTATTCATACTACATAGGAAATACTAGTTATCAAACTGCTGTAACTTCGGCGAACAAGCTGTTGATTTGGACCCACTAGAAAATCAAAACTACCAAGATTTTCTTTCTCTCCCAAATATAGTTCATCCACCGGACATAAACAACCAACATCACATCACAAATACAAACAATGAATTTAGACGATATGAATCCGAACGTAAACTTCCCGGAACAAACGTTCCTGTAACTACCCTTCACACTGTCAACCCAAAAACTTATACTACATAAACGACGCTACTGGTCAATACAAACTACTTATAGATACAGGCGCAGGAATCTCAATTTTCAAAGAGCAAACTGTCAAAAACTTTCCTCAACGATTCCAAGAACATGTAATTATTCAGGGATCACTGATCAAAAAATTCCATTTCCCAGTCAACCCTTGTACCATTGCTCCTGGTAACCCCCACAAGGTCTTTATTTGTAATCTAACATCGATTTTGATGGCATTTTAGGTTTAGATTTTTTGGAGCATTACGAATGTGTAATAGACTTAAAATCTAAGCAACTTAAAACAAATTTTAAAGATATCGCTCTTGTTAAGGTCCCTACCTTGCCTCCTTCCGATATCGATTCTCAATTCCCAACGCACAAAAAACCAATAATTTTCCGAACTATATTTCTATAGAACCCCGTACCGAAAAAGTATGTAAACTGCGATGTCACCTTTCTAATACCGACGCTGTTCTACATACCATCGAAAAAGAAAAAGTCAGACTAGCCATTCCTTGGTACATGTAAACCAAAATGGCGAATTCCTTACTTCAGTTATAAAAGCCAACGCCATTCAAAAACAATATTTCGACAACTTCACTATAGAACCCCTTACTCAAACACAACCCTGCTTCAATTTTAATTTTAATAACTCTTATGACTCTCAATCAATTGACAGAAACTTATTAATTCGACAACAACTTCAAAATAGACGAAGAAACTTTGAACAGGGACATTGCCAAATCAAACAATCTATCATGTACCTTCAAACAATCTTGCATTTTTCGAAGCACTAGTCAAAACATTAGATCTATGCGAATCATTAATGGAAAGCTATGTCTTTATCCGAGATGCCCTAAATGATGTATTGTCAGCAATATCTTTCGCTCGAATTAAAATGTTACACAGTTCAATAATAAACCCCGCAGATTTAGTTGAATCTCTCCAACTTGTTTCTCAATCTTTGCATAAAAACAATTACCTTTATCAATTTACGCCCATAATATTGCACTATATATTGACATTATAGAGTTAGAAGCATTTCAGTTAGATACAAAAATAATTTTCGTTTTGAAAATCCCTTTAATGAATCCTGAAACTTTTATCCTTTATCGTCTATACCCGATCCCCATTCTGGACGACTGAACAGGATTTCATCACATTTTACCAACCACAACTAAATATATCGCGAAAAACGATGATTGATTGTTATATACCACATTTCGGAACTTGGACAACTGCAAGCCTTAAGCTGAGTTCAATGGATATGTTCAGATGTTCTCCCGTATTCTATTGACAGCGATTCTATCTGTGAGGCGCAGCTTTTGAAGCAGTCCACCTTCCTTCCAAAGTTTGCCAAACTTCGATACTGTATGCCAAACACTACAATGTTTACGAATCAGTTCAGATGTATGGCTAATTTCTGTTTCCGATTTTCTACCAATCACCATAAAGTGTAGCGGCAACAACGTTGTAACCAAAACCACTGCAACCAATTCAATCCTCCAATTACAATCAGACTGCAATGCATTCATCGACAATACTCGAATCCATTCAAAAAAGTTAATTGAAGATTCCCAAAATATTACATACAAGAGCCATCCAGTTCCAATACCTTACAACTGCTGTGAATCCATCCCATCAAAGAAGTAAATTCCAGATCTGAAACCCCTCAGATTATACAAGATCGACGCCGACGACCCCAACATAGCATAACACAAGCTCAAAAACAATCCGACGAATTAGACAAATTAATAAACCAGCCGTTTATTAAAAACATACATCTTGGTTCACAATTATAACCATTACTTCCATCATCGCATTAATGCTTTTGTCCATTGTCTACAAGTGCAAAAGCAGAAAGAGGTCCAGACTACTAGCCATAGCCACCACAAGTGATGACCCGCCATCACCTCATCCAAAGCGAAGTCGAAGCGAAACCAGACGCTTCAGATTCTTCCCCAGAACGCCCAAGCTTCCAACTCCAGGAACCCATAGAAGAAGATGAACTCAAACCAATGGTTTGGTTGAAGCATAGCATCAACTTTTTCGGGATAAATGGAGTTGCTATATAGGTATTTAAAAGACTCTTTAAAATAATAAGTTCTAATATTATTTTTATCCAACAGTTTTGTAACATTGTAATTCATAACACCTTTTGCGCATAATGTAATATTATACCTTTATTCAAATTGTCACGTACTATATCTTATTTCATATTTGAATCTTTCGTATAATATTACTTTCGTCTCGCATAGATAAAATCTGCAAATCTGTTATTTTGACTTCACAGAATTTCTTTCCTTTTCATTGTTTAAGTTTATATAGAGTCAGCATATTATTTCTTATAAATTGTAATTCATGACCTTCAGTCAAGCAAATGATTTCATTCACTTATAGTGTTAAGTTTATTATTGTACTCAAGTTATAAAGTATTAAAATTTGTTATTTAATAATATTTTAAAAAGTCAATTTGAAAAGAAGTGATATAATAATTATATATATATATATATATATATATACAGGGTGTAAATAGTTTGAGTGCATATATTTTAGGTGGAGGTAGTATACACCAAACTCTCTATACCACTATGGTCAGTAGGCCTTAATAACCAAGAAAATCCCTAAAACATATTAAGTAAATTATTGTCAATCCGGCAACGTCGCTCGCGTTCGAAGCAGATTCACTCTTAGCGCGAATAATAAAGGAATGACTACGCCGACAAAAAATAAACACCTGTGTTTTGTATTGACTGATGATATTGACCTTAGATTTAAATAAAAATGTATGAAATATTTTGTTGAAAATATTTACGTTTTAATACAAGGTATTGCAATGGAATTTGTATTTGTATACATATGATATTCAACTCAAGAGATCTGTATATGTAGTTTTTTACCAGTTAAATTATTCGAAGAGTCATTATTACTGATTTAATAATATTATTTATATTAGACAAGTAAATATGTAATCCTACTTACCGAATTTATTATAATGATAGAACTGAGTTGAAACAACGGATTATTCACAGCAAATGTTCAAAATTCCCACCATTACTTTCGACTCAAGCACAACACCGTTTAATCCAATTTTCACGTATGCGAGAAAAATTCCTGGAATATTTCGGATTTCGTCAGCAGCGTCAAAAATGCGTTGTCTAAGGTCATTCTCGTCAATAATTGGAGTTGTGTAAATTGTCGATGTTTTCTGAGGAACCAACGACAGAAATTGAGTCTTGGTTGAAAATCATCAATTGAAAGCCCTTGAACCCGCTGCATGTGATATGGATAGAGCAATTGTTCCCGTAATGTTCTATGAACAACAGTGTGAGAAATTTGCAGCTCACTTCCAATACTCCGTGTGCTACGATATGGGTTGATGCCGATAAGGTCTAGTATTTGATCCTCAGCAGCTAAGATACGATTATGTCGCTGTGGTCCGCGATTGTTTATTTGTGGTAATACACTACCTGTTTCCAGAAGCCTCTGCGAAACAGCTACGAATGTCCTAGCGTTGGGCAGGCGTCTGTTTGGAAACCTTTCCCTGTATAACATTCTTGCTATTCTGCAATTACGTCTGCTTTCCCCATAAATAAGAGCATGTCATGTCTTTCCCTAATTGTATAATCGGCCATTATTTTTCACAAATAAATACTGTCGCAATATTCTTAATTTTTGAACTTACACACTAATCACAACCGATTTTATGTATTTAAAAAATATATTAAATGGAAAGCAAACCACGAAGTCTACATCAAATAGATATCATTCAAATCACTTTACCGTTTATCTATTCTTATTTACAAGAATCGAAATAGCAAAAAACAATCGTAACTCTCAGTCGTCGTTAAAGTAAAAAATGTAGTAAATAAGTGGTCTGTATGCCACGTTGCCATATCTATTCGGAGAAACTTACACTAAATTATAAAGCATATTTCGAGTTTAAATAATCAATTTTCATTTTAATGTGGCTATTAAAGATGTATAAGCTATTGAGTATTTACATATTTAGATTTACCGACATTTGAAATCGAAATTATTGTATGATTCACTGTAGCAAGGGCTACATAAAATCTAACTTTATGTGTTTTTCGGCAAAACTATAGTTTATTTTAGAAAATGTTATAAAGCTTTTTGATTTGTTTTGTGAAGTATGTTCTTCAAAATCTTTGCACCAAACCGTTACACCTGTATATACTATATATATATATATATAATATATATAACCTTTTTTAATGTGATGTTTAATCTTAAATTTTACTCAATGGATGTGTGATCCAGTACAATAATGTTTTATCAATTATTTGATATATGTTTGTAATGTTTGTCTAAAACGCATTACGCATTCTACAGCACTGCAATGAGAACCTTTTAACAATTTTACCTCGAGTAAAAATTGACTGAGAAAGAAATAAATAATTTCGAAAGCTTTCAATAATATAATAAAAAGAGTACACTTTTTTATGCCCTTTATACAATAAAACATTCTACTTTCTTATTATCTGGAAATCAAAATTCTATCCAGATTCTTAGCCGTAATTGCTACGTAATTATATATATATATATATATAATATATATATATATATTGAAATGGAAATAAACAAATAAAATCAAATCAATAATTATGTTTAGATAAATGAAATAAAATATTAACAATAGTAAACAATGCATTGTAACACATAACCATTATTGGAGCAATAGAAATTTTGTACATGTGATTTAATGTGAAAGAACTATAATAAATCAAATGCAATTTAAAGGTCAATACATGAATAGAATGATTAAATATAAAACTAGTCCGTAAACTGGTAATTTGAAAATGATGAATAAACCGCATGGCAAATATATATCACAAAATTAAATAGTGTAGCCGAATGCTAGTCCAAATTTTAATAACTTTATATTTCAGGGACAATAGGGGTAATAATTTAAAATTTTAGGGTCTTAAAGTATTTTGGGGTAAACAAACTTTTAAAATACATTATTTCCACATACAATAACCAATTCAAAATTAAATGTCAGGATAAAACTTTAGAAAAAGATTCTGACAGTTCTACCGATCGAAATACATTGAAATTCATAGGACAAAGCAAATGCGGAACGGGGAATCAGGTGATAATAAGTTTGTGACAACAATGAAAATTTTATTAAAATTTTAGTACAGATTAACTTAAAATACCTGGTGCGCAAAAATGGCCACAAAATGCAAAGTAAAAATTGTAATTTAAAGAAAAGTAAAAGACATTTTAGGAATCTGTTTAGATAGGAAATTAAATATAAAATAATTTGGTCAAGTGCGAGTTGGCCACGCATACTAAGGGTTCCGTACCACCTTCAAAATTCGCTTGATTTTTATAAGAATACATATGTATTTAGTTTTCTAATTTGGCCCCCAAAAATTAACATTAGAGTTTTATTTACTATAAACTTTCAGGGAAGCCTTTTATGCTCTACTGTCTGAATTTGGAGGCTCTATAGATTGGAAGATAAAGGGCAAAATAGGTCAAGTTTTAAATTATAAATTATTAAATTTGTTATTCAAATTATTTAAAAATACAAATAATATATATTTTTCAAAATTTAAATAGTGTAGTTTCTAAAATGGGAATTAAGTCTATGTTTAATATTTTTGCTAATATCTTTTAAACAAATGATTTTAAAATATGATATATTTGTAATTGACATAATGAGCCTTTTATTTGATATATTACATGATGTGTTTGAAAATTGAATTTTTATTTTACTTTAATTGTATAATTTTTCCCTAAAATTACTATGGAGGTTTCTAATATATAATATATATATTTTTTATAAATTTCTAGTGAGCCCCAGTACCCCTAATTATTTTCAAAATTTAGGTAGTATGGTTTCGGAAATAAAGCGGGAAATGAGATTTTTTTATATCTTTATGATAATATCTTGTAAACAATTAATTTTAAAAATATGAAAAATGTATATTTGTATTCCTCATAATGAACATCTTCATTTGATATTTTTAACGCATCATGCAATATATGATGCGTTTTTTATTTTCCGTTTAATTCTATAATTTGGCCCCTAAATATTAATATTAGGGATTTCTTCGTATTTTTCCTGTAAACAAAAAAAATAGGTCTTATAGTTTGGGAAATAAAGGAGGGGAATGGGTAATTTTTAAAAAAAATTTTAATATATTTTAAAATATTTATTTAAACAAAAATTAAAAAATATATTTGTATTGGTCATAATGAGCCCTGTGATTTGATATTACATGATCCGTGAGAAACAAGTTTAATTTTTTATTTTCCATTTAATTCTATAATTTGCCCCCAAAATGAATATTAGGGGTTTCTCCTTATTTTTCCAGTTTAGGTGAGGCGCTATACCTCTTTTTTTTCAAAATTTTACAGCCTTGGTTTTGGAGATAAGGGGTGGGAAATGGGTATTTTAAAAATAATGAAAAAAATAATTTGTTTTCGTCCATAATGGAGCCCTTTCATTTGATGTCTAACATGAATGCGTTTAGAAACAATTTTATTTTTAATGTTCATTTTCCATTTAATTCTGTAATTTGCCCGCCAAAATTAAAGTAGAGGTTTCTCCTTATTTTCCAGTAACTTCAGTCAGACCTCTAATATCTCGGAATGGGTATGTATATACAGTGAGTTTGGTATTGCTGGTGCGTCGGGCCTCGTTCTTGTTATCATGCTCCTCAAAGTGTCCTTGCTTTTGAAGATCATTCTGATTCCACAGTTGGTTTGTCCAGCTCTTCAAACGCCTTGGTAATGATCGTTTCCGGATATCCATTAGCCAAAAGGTCTTCTCTAAATTTCACTAGTTCTTCTTTGAAGGCCTCCGGTGTGCTGCAGATATTTTTGGCTCTATGGATTAGTGTTTTGATGATGCCAGTTTTCGTTGCTGATGTGTGGTTGAAATTGTAGTGAAGGTATAATCCTGTATGCGTAGCCTTCCTGTAGACTGTTGTTTGGATTCCGGTCCTAGTCCTTTGACACTTTACATCAAGGAATGGTAGGCACCACTCTCTTCCATCTCCATGGTGAATCTAATGGATGGTTGGGATTGGTTCAGGTGCTTCAGAAATGCCTGTAGTTCTGTCTCTCCATGTTGCCAAATAATAAAGGTGCTACTTTCAGGAGAAGTACCGGTTCTTCATGCAAGAAGACGGATTGCCTATGGGTTGCCCATTATCACCAACCATCGCCAACATCTACATGGAATAGTTCGAAGAACATGCACAGAGGAGTTTCGAGAAGCAGCCTAAGCTATGGTTGAGGTATGTCGACGACACCTTTATTAAAGAATTATTTATTAAAGAAGAAATTTTGATTTTAGGGGTACTTATGGGGGGAAAAACTAAAAAAATCAACCGTTCCCCCCCTGATCTCCGAAAATACTGAGCCCAAAACTTTGAAAAAAAAATAGGAAATATAGAACGGTGCCCGAACTTTACAGGAAAAATAAGGAGAAACCATTAATATTAATTTTGGGGGTCAAATTATAGAATTAAGTGAAAAATTAAAAAATTTTAAAACGCATCAAGTAATACATCAAATGAATGGTCTCATTCTGAGGAACACAAATATATTTTTTTATATTATAAAAAATAATTTAAAAGATATTAACGAAAATATTCCAAAATTTACCCATTCCGAGATATAGAGTCTGACCTGAAGTTTACTGGAAAAATAAGGAGAAACCTCTACTTTTAATTTTGGGGGGCAAATTACAGAATTAAATGGAAAATATAACATTAAAATTGTTTCTAACGCATCATGTTAGACATCAAATGAAAGGGCTCATTATGACGAAAACAAATATTTTTTTCATATTTTTAAAATACCCATTCCCCACCCCTTATCTCCAAAACCGTAGGCTGTAAAATTTTGAAAAAAAAATAGAGGTATAGCGCCTCACCTAAACTGGAAAAATAAGGAGAAACCCCTAATATTCATTTTGGGGGGCAAATTATAGAATTAAATGGAAAATAAAAAATTAAACTTGTTTCTCACGGATCATGTAATATCAAATCACAGGGCTCATTATGACCAATACAAATATATTTTTTTAATTTTTGTTTTAAATAAATATTTTAAAATATATTAAAAAATTTTTTTAAAAATTACCCATTCCCCTCCTTTATTTCCCAAACTATAAGACCTATTTTTTTTGTTTACAGGAAAAATACGAAGAAATCCCTAATATTACTATTTAGGGGCCAAATTATAGAATTAAACGGAAAATAAAAAACGCATCATATATTGCATGATGCGTTAAAAAATATCAAATGAAGATGTTCATTATGAGGAATACAAATATACATTTTTCATATTTTTAAAATTAATTGTTTACAAGATATTATCATAAAGATATAAAAAAATCTCATTTCCCGCTTTATTTCCGAAACCATACTACCTAAATTTTGAAAATAATTAGGGGTACTGGGGCTCACTAGAAATTTATAGGAAAAATATATATATTATATATTAGAAAACCTCCATAGTAATTTTAGGGAAAAATTATACAATTAAATGTAAAATAAAAATTCAATTTTCAAACACATCATGTAATATATCAAATAAAAGGCTCATTATGTCAATTACAAATATATCATATTTTAAAATCATTTGTTTAAAAGATATTAGCAAAAATATTAAACATAGACTTAATTCCCATTTTAGAAACTACACTATTTAAATTTTGAAAAATATATATTATTTGTATTTTTAAATAATTTGAATAACAAATTTAATAATTTATAATTTAAACTTGACCTATTTTGCCCTTTATCTTCCAATCTATAGAGCCTCCAAATTCAGACAGTAGAGCATAAAAGGCTTCCCTGAAAGTTTATTAGTAAAATAAAACTCTAATGTTAATTTTTGGGGGCCAAATTAGAAAACTAAATACATATGTATTCTTATAAAAATCAAGCGAATTTTGAAGGTGGTACGGAACCCTTAGTATGCGTGGCCAACTCGCACTTGACCAAATTATTTTATATTTTAATTTCCTATCTAAACAGATTCCTAAAATGTCTTTTACTTTTCTTTAAAATTACAATTTTTACTTTGCATTTTGTGGCCATTTTTGCGCACCAGGTATTTTAAGTTTAATCTGTACTAAAATTTTAATAAAATTTTCATTGTTGTCACAAAACTTATTATTATTCCCCGTTCCGCATTTGCTTTGTCCTATGAATTTCAATGTATTTCGATCGGTAGAACTGTCAGAATCTTTTTCTAAAGTTTTATTCTGACATTTAATTTTGAATTGGTTATTGTATGTGGAAATAATGTATTTTAAAAGTTTGTTTACCCCAAAATACTTTAAGACCCTAAAATTTTAAATTATTACCCCTATTGTCCCTGAAATATAAAGTTATTAAAAATTTGGACTAGCATTAGGCTACACTATTTAAATTTTGTGATATATATTTGCCATGCGGTTTATACTATAGTTTTGCCAAGATTAAAACACATAAATTTTTGTTAGATTTTATGTTTAGCCCTTGCTACAGTGAATCATACAATAATTTCGATTTCAAAATGTCGGTAAATCTAAATATGTAAATACTCAATAGCTTATACATCTTTAATAGCCACATTAAAAATGAAAATTGATTATTTAAACTCGAAATATGCTTTTATAATTTAGTGTAAGTTTCTCCGAATAGATATGGCAACGTGGCATACAGACCAACTTATTTACTACATTTTTTACTTTAACGACGACTGAGAGTTACGATTGTTTTTTGCTATTTCGATTCTTGTAAATAAGAATAGATAAACGGTAAAGTGATTTGAATGATATCTATTTGATGTAGACTTCGTGGTTTGCTTTCCATTTAATATATTTTTTAAATACATAAAATCGGTTGTGATTAGTGTGTAAGTTCAAAAATTAAGAATATTGCGACAGTATTTATTTGTGAAAAATAATGGCCGATTATACAATTAGGGAAAGACGCCTGCCCAACGCTAGGACATTCGTAGCTGTTTCGCAGAGGCTTCTGGAAACAGGTAGTGTATTACCACAAATAAACAATCGGGACCACAGCGACATAATCGTATCTTAGCTGCTGAGGATCAAATACTAGACCTTATCGGCATCAACCCATATCGTAGCACACGGAGTATTGGAAGTGAGCTGCAAATTTCTCACACTGTTGTTCATAGAACATTACGGGAACAATTGCTCTATCCATATCACATGCAGCGGGTTCAAGGGCTTTCAATTGATGATTTTCAACCAAGACTCAATTTCTGTCGTTGGTTCCTCAGAAAACATCGACAATTTACACGACTCCAATTATTGACGAGAATGACCTTAGACAACGCATTTTTGACGCTGCTGACGAAATACGAAATATTCCAGGAATTTTTTCTCGCATACGTGAAAATTGGATTAAACGGTGTCGTGCTTGTGTCGATAGTAATGGTGGGCATTTTGAACATTTGCTGTGAATAATCCGTTGTTTCAACTCAGTTCTATCATTATAATAAATTCGGTAAGTAGGATTACATATTTACTTGTCTAATATAAATAATATTAATTAAATCAGTAATAATGACTCTTCGAATAATTTAACTGGTAAAAAACTACATATACAGATCTCTTGAGTTGAATATCATATGTATACAAATACAAATTCCAATTGCAATACCTTGTATTAAAAACGTAAATATTTTCAACAAAATATTTCATACATTTTTATTTAATTCTAAGGTCAATATCATCAGTCAATACAAAAACACAGGTGTTTATTTTTTTGTCGGCGTAGTAATTCCTTTATTATTCGCGCTAAGAGTGAATCTGCTTCGAACGCGAGCGACGTTGCCGGATTGACAATAATTTACTTAATATGTTTTAGGGATTTTCTTGGTTATTAAGGCCTACTGACCATAGTGGTATAGAGAGTTTGCTGTATACTACCTCCACCTAAAATATATGCACTCAAACTATTTACACCCTGTATATATATATATATATATATATATATATATATTATATCACTTCTTTTCAAATTGACTTTTTTAAAATATTTATTAAATAACAAATTTTAATACTTTATAACTTGAGTACAATAATAAACTTAACACTATAAGTGAATGAAATCATTTGCTTGACTGAAGGTCATGAATTACAATTTATAAGAAATAATATGCTGACTCTATATAAACTTAAACAATGAAAAGGAAAGAAATTCTGTGAAGTCAAAATAACAGATTTGCAGATTTTATCTATGCGAGACGAAAGTAATATTATACGAAAGATTCAAATATGAAATAAGATATAGTACGTGACAATTTGAATAAAGAGTATAATATTACATTATGCGCAAAAGGTGTTATGAATTACAATGTTACAAAACTGTTGGATAAAAATATAATATTAGAACTTATTATTTTAAAGAGTCTTTTAAATACCTATATAGCAACTCCATTTATCCCGAAAAAGTTGATGCTATGCTTCAACCAAACCATTGGTTTGAGTTCATCTTCTTCTATGGGTTCCTGGAGTTGGAAGCTTGGGCGTCTTCTGGGGAAGAATCTGAAGCGTCTGGTTTCGCTTCGACTTCGCTTTGGATGAGGTGATGGCGGGTCATCACTTGTGGTGGCTATGGCTAGTAGTCTGGACCTCTTTCTGCTTTTGCACTTGTAGACAATGGACAAAAGCATTAATGCGATGATGGAAGTAATGGTTATAATTGTGAACCAAGATGTATGTTTTTTAATAAACGGCTGGTTTATTAATTTGTCTAATTCGTCGGATTGTTTTTTGAGCTTGTGTTATGCTATGTTGGGGTCGTCGGCGTCGATCTTGTATAATCTGAGGGGTTTCAGATCTGGAATTTACTTCTTTGATGGGATGGATTCACAGCAGTTGTAAGGTATTGGAACTGGATGGCTCTTGTATGTAATATTTTGGGAATCTTCAATTAACTTTTTTGAATGGATTCGAGTATTGTCGATGAATGCATTGCAGTCTGATTGTAATTGGAGGATTGAATTGGTTGCAGTGGTTTTGGTTACAACGTTGTTGCCGCTACACTTTATGGTGATTGGTAGAAAATCGGAAACAGAAATTAGCCATACATCTGAACTGATTTCGTAAACATTGTAGTGTTTGGCATACAGTATCGAAGTTTGGCAAACTTTTGGAAGGAAGGTGGACTGCTTCAAAAGCTGCGCCTCACAGATAGAATCGCTGTCAATAGAATACGGGAGAACATCTGAACATATCCATTGAACTCAGCTTAAGGGCTTGCAGTTGTCCAAGTTCCGAAATGTGGTATATAACAATCAATCATCGTTTTTCGCGATATATTTAGTTGTGGTTGGTAAAATGTGATGAAATCCTGTTCAGTCGTCCAGAATGGGGATCGGGTATAGACGATAAAGGATAAAAGTTTCAGGATTCATTAAAGGGATTTTCAAAACGAAAATTATTTTTGTATCTAACTGAAATGCTTCTAACTCTATAATGTCAATATATAGTGCAATATTATGGGCGTAAATTGATAAAGGTAAATTGTTTTTATGCAAAGATTGAGAAACAAGTTGGAGAGATTCAACTAAATCTGCGGGGTTTATTATTGAACTGTGTAACATTTTAATTCGAGCGAAAGATATTGCTGACAATACATCATTTAGGGCATCTCGGATAAAGACATAGCTTTCCATTAATGATTCGCATAGATCTAATGTTTTGACTAGTGCTTCGAAAAATGCAAGATTGTTTGAAAGGTACATGATAGATTGTTTGATTTTGGCAATGTCCCTGTTCAAAGTTTCTTCGTCTATTTGAAGTTGTTGTCGAATTAATAAGTTTCTGTCAATTGATTGAGAGTCATAAGAGTTATTAAAATTAAAATTGAAGCAGGGTTGTGTTTGAGTAAGGGGTTCTATAGTGAAGTTGTCGAAATTAATTGTTTTTGGAATGGCGTTGGCTTTTATAACTGAAGTAAGGAATTCGCCATTTTGGTTTACATGTACCAAGGAATTGGCTAGTCTGACTTTTTCTTTTTCGATGGTATGTAGAACAGCGTCGGTATTAGAAAGGTGACATCGCAGTTTACATACTTTTTCGGTACGGGGTTCTATAGAAATATAGTTCGGAAAATTATTGGTTTTTTGTGCGTTGGGAATTGGAGAATCGATATCGGAAGGAGGCAAGGTAGGGACCTTAACAAGAGCGATATCTTTAAAATTTGTTTTAAGTTGCTTAGATTTTAAGTCTATTACACATTCGTAATGCTCCAAAAAATCTAAACCTAAAATGCCATCAAAATCGATGTTAAGATTACAAATAAAGACCTTGTGGGGGTTACCAGGAGCAAATGGTACAAGGGTTGACTGGGAAATGGGAATTTTTTGATCAGTGATCCCTGAATAATTACATGTTCTTGGAATCGTTGAGGAAAGTTTTTGACAGTTTGGTCTTTGAAAATTGAGATTCCTGCGCCTGTATCTATAAGTAGTTTGTATTGACCAGTAGCGTCGTTTATGTAGTATAAGTTTTTGGGGTTGACAGTGTGAAGGGTAGTTACAGGAACGTTTGTTCCGGGAAGTTTACGTTCGGATTCATATCGTCTAAATTCATTGTTTGTATTTGTGATGTGATGTTGGTTGTTATGTCCGGTGGATGAACTATATTTGGGAGAGAAAGAAAATCTTGGTAGTTTTGATTTTCTAGTGGGTCCAAATCAACAGCTTGTTCGCCGAAGTTATCAGCAGTTTGATAACTAGTATTTCCTATGTAGTATGAATAACTATTATCTGTATTCTCTTTGATTATCAGCTGTATGATAATCCTCATATGGGTGATTATTAGCTGTATAATAATCGTTGTCATTATCGAAAGAATGTGTACAACTTAAATGATGTGCTCTGTTTGGATTCTGCTGGAAATTAGGGTTCTTTTGAATCACTGACTGACGGGGTTGTTGCATATTTTGTTGAAATTGTCTTGGCTGATTAGGATATTGATTTTGTCTAAAAGGTGACTAATTTTGCCTGAAGGTTGGCGGATTCTGGCGAAATTGTGGGGGTTGGTTGTGCCGAAATTGTGGAGGTTGATTTTGGGAACCATTATTAGTGAAAGGGTTTGGTTTCATATAGTTGTTGTTACCATTATTGTTATTGTAAACGGGTGTTTTGTAATTTTGGGAACGACATTCGGACGCGATGTGTCCGAGTCTGCCGCAAGTGAAGTACTTATTATTTGGAGGATTAGGCCTTCGGAAAGATTGGTTGGGCCTCGGGGAATTTGTTTTGTAGTTTTCTGGTTCTCAAAGTACGATAACTGGATTTCGCGTCTGATTCTTACATTGGCTTCTAAAAGGTCTTTAGGGTTACCCGCACGGATGATTTGTCCGAGACGCGGTTCTAACCCGGTTAGAACGGTGTTAAGCGCCATAGTGTCTATTAGACTCGTTTGCGCTACCTTTTGGTCTGCGTTTAAATTGGACGCCTTTTGAATATTGGCGTGCATTTTTGCTGTTAGGACTTGTAGTCGGTTGTAGGAAGTAAGTGGTGACTGGTTGGATACTTGCTGAAGGCGTTGTAGATCTTGTATCAGGGACGTCAAATCCCTGGAATGAAAGATTCAAAAGTTGTTTCAATTCTAAATAAGACGCGGGGCTACGCGAATTTATTATTTGGGCCGCTCTACCTTTTAATTTATTTATGATATGGATAAGTAAAAGGTATCTTTGATCGCCCGTCGACATGTTGTAAGCACAGTCGCACGCATTAATGAATATTCCCAAGGAGATCTGATCTCCTTCGAAACTGTCTCTAGGAGATTGTTGTGCCATTTTTAAATTTATTAAATGGGAGAATTGAGAAATTGTTTGAAAAATTAAGCAAAAATAAAATTTGTTCAAAATAAATGTATAAATTGGTTAAAGTGCAATAAATTTTTCAAATTGTTACGAAAACAATAAAACATATAATGGAGGAAAATAGTCAGTGTACACTATTTGCAAACAAAATATGGTAAAAATAAAATAAATGAAGGAAATCAAAATATAAGGTATAAAATAAAATTGGTATGGTTAAAAAATATATGGTTCGGGTTTTTTGGTCGTCCGAACAGTATGATAACAAATAAAATCAAAATTATTGGTAAAAATAAAAATGAAATTGCGAGATGATTCCTGTTTGTACTCACATTAAATGGAACATCGATGCTGCCGTGTTCTGCAGTTGTAGTTAGTTGCCTTGTTCTACGGTTACAGTTGGGACGTCTCGAGAAGTTCTTTCTTCCTTCAAGGGATTAGGATCCGCCGCTACCAGTTAAGCTAGTTTGCCGGTTCTAGTAACGTTCTGGAATCCTACTGACCGCGCCACTTTTTATATCACTTCTTTTCAAATTGACTCTAAAAAAATTATTTATTAAATAACAAACTTTAATACTTGATAACTTGAGTACAATAATAAACTGCTGGGCTGAAGGTCGTGAATAACAATTTATAAGAAATAATATGCTGACTCTATATAAACTTAAACAATGAAGAGGAAAGAAAGTCGGTGAAGTCAAAATAATAGATGTGCAGATTTTATCTATGCGAGACGAAAGTAATTTAATACAAAAGATTAAAATATGAAATAAGATATAATACGTTACAATTTGAACTTATTATTTTAAAGACTTTTAAATACCTATATAACACACACACATATATATATATATATATATATATATATATATATATATATATATGTTAGGCGTAAATATCATGCACGTATAAGATACCAAGCATCATATTTCGCTGACCAGTTTCCTGCCTCATTATGTAAACGTGGGAACGCATCGACTTGACCGTTCTTTTGATTAGTCAGCTTTCTTAATGTTATAAATCAGAGCGACACGGTCCCACGGTCGTCATTTATCGTTAGTATACTTGTACCACTTAGTTAGCTCATTTTTAATTTTTCAATTTAATGTTTTATTTAAAGTTTTAATTTTTTGTATTTCAATAAATATTTTTTTTAATTCAAAAGTGATTTACAAGATATAAAATTGGCGCAGTCAGTAGGATTGTCCAACACAGCTAGAACACGTGTACACTCACTAGTTGTGCCGATTTCCAAATCCTTGTGGACAAGAACTTCCAGACCGAGACAACAACTGTGGCAGCGAGAACCCGGAACACGCAACCTTACAGCTAACCAGTCCTCAGCTTCTCCAGAACAATCTCATGCCTGGGGTACTAATAACGTACGTAGAAACATCTCGCTTTTGATTCAATTATTTATCAATCGAAACTATTTTTATATTTATTTTTATATTATTATTATTATCAGTTCTCTCGTTTAAAATTTCCATATATTTCTATTCCTTTCAACCATATTTTTAAGCTAATGAATAATTTTTGAAACATATTTATTATTATTCTCCATTATTTTACCTCGCTTTATTTTATTTTATTTTCGCAAACTGCTGAATTTATTTAATCAATTTACTCATACATAATTTTGAATTTTGATAATTTTTTGTGTGACTGCTTATTTCCATTTTTCTGCTTTATTTAATACACTTGAATATTTGAAATGGCAACTACAAGACAAGGTGTTGCGACTCCTACTGTAGAGCCATACAAAATCTCTGAAATTTTCGCAATAATTCCAGAATATGACGGAAATTCTATATTCTTAAATACTTTCATTTCTTCATGCCATACTGCATATAGTATGGCAACTGACTATCAACAAGTGCTTTTAATATTGCACATAAAAAAATAAACTTTGCGGCAGAGCAGCCGAACTAATAAATTCTCTAAACCCGACTCAATTAACAGAAATTCAGACACAGGATCTTCAAAGAATGAGGCAATTAAATACTGAATTCCCCATAACATTTTCAGCCCGACTATAAACCCACCAAGCAAAAATGCTTGCTGCGGTTAACAAACAAAACTTGACTCAAAAAGAAAAACAGGCACAAATCGACTTGATCGAATCCATGGCACTAAATAGTCTACTAACAGGTTTAGAGCCGAAGATAGGACAACTAGTTCATGCTAGCGATCCTAAAGACATTCTGACCGCCGTTTCACGCATTAAACGTGAACTCCAACTCCATCATTTAGAAACTCAAAAAATTTCAAATTTTAGAAACCAAGGTCCACCGCCTCGAAAGCCCAACCAGTTTCCAGTACAAAAACAATGTTCATTCTGTAAAAGAATGGGGCATACTGTTAATGAATGTCTCACCAAATCGAGACAAATGCAACAAAACCAAAATTACGGACAAAACTTTTCGAACATACGTCCTAACCCATTTTCTCAACAACCGGGCCAATTCCAGAATACGCCACAATTCCAACCCAATACTCAAAATTTCCAACAGAACAGAAACTTTCAAAAAACTCGTCCTTCGACCAGTGCACAACCCCAAAGTTCAAGTCAATATAAAACTAATCAAAACTTCTTCCGGCAACAACGAACACATCACTTAAACACTTCTTATAATTATGGGTACAATCAAGCCAATAATAACGTATATGAAACTCACTACCAAAATACCGATTTTGAAAGTTATGACCAAGATTACTGCGATTCAACACAAACTGATTACGACTACTACTCAAAAGAAGTAACGCAGAATGTGACAACTACGTTGAAAACGAACACGAATTTTCCCCCGTAAATTTTCAGAACCTCCCTTTCCAAAAGGAACCCCCGGAAATCACAGAACTTCAGACACAAATTCAACCGCTAAATCTAGACAGTTTCGACACGAATTTGAACTTCCCCGAACAGAGCTTTCTATAAAACCGCTTCTGACAGTAAATTCTTAAAATTTATACTACATCACAGATTCTTCTAACACATATAAACTCTTAATAGACACCGGTGCTGGTCTTTCTATTTTCAAACCAGACAGTTGCACACGTTTCAGAGAAAGATTTCAGAAAAACGTAGTAATTCAGAGCATTACCTACCAGAAAATCCTTATAAATGAATCGACCCTCGTCCCTTTTAATATAAAAGACCCACACAAGGTTTACATCTGCAACCTTGACATAAAATTCGACGGTTTGTTAGGCTCTGACTTTCTAAAGCACTACAACTGCATTATAGACTTTGACAAAAAACAATTAATAACCAACTTTATGACACTTCCGCTGTATAAAGTTACAGACGAGACAATTAATGCCACTGAATCTATACAATGTCACCCTTTCTATACTTCCATTAATACCATTACAATTGAACCTCGTACGGAACAATTTTTCAAACTTAGCTGCGAACTTAGGAACACCGAAGAACTTCTAACAGGTATGGAAAAGTTCACCTCCCTAATGCTGTTGTTACAGTAGACAGCAAAGGTCAATTTCTAACCTCTATTCTAAATGCGAATGCCATCCCTAAAATAGTAAATTTTTCAAATCTAAAACTCGAACCATTACAAAACTTTTCTGTGAATTCACTCTCACAAAATACTCCTTTGAAGGCGATCATTTATCATTCACAAACGAAATTCACAAACGAAATAAAACACGGTATCGATACTAACAACGCGAAATCCGTTTATACAAAATCCTACCGTTATCCCCAAGTTCACAAACAAGAAGTTAAGTCCCAGGTAGCAAAAATGCTCGACGAAGGCATCATACGACCCTCTAATTCGCCTTGATCCTCTCCCGTCTGGGTGGTACCAAAGAAATTAGACGCCTCTGGAAAACATAAGTGGCGTGTTGTAGTAGACTACCGCAAACTTAACGAACTTACAGTCAATGACAAGTACCCTCTACCTAACATCTCAGACCTACTAGACCAACTAGACAAATGCCAGTACTTTACGACTCTTGACCCAAAGGACATCGCGAAAACTGTCACTGTCGAGAACGGACATTTTGAGTTCGTCCGCATGCCCTTTGGATTAAAGAATGCTCCGTCTACCTTTCAAAGGGTGATGGATAACATTCTCATGGGAATTCAGAATGAAAGATGCCTGGTTTACATGGATGACATAATCATTTACTCGCCTACAATACATGACCATCTATCACGACTGACAGACGTCTTTAAAAGACTCAGAAGGGCTAACCTTAAAATACAGCCTGACAAATGCGAATTTCTCCGCAAGGAGTTCGCTTACTTAGGACATCTTATAACTAAAGACGGTGTGAAGCCCAATCCATCAAAGGTAGACTGTATTTTAAACTTTCCACAACCAAAGAACCCTAAAGACATAAAATATTTCTTAGGGCTTGATGGTTACTACCGTAGGTTCATTTCTACCTTTGCAAAGATCTCTAAACCACTAACAAAACTATTACAAAAAGACCAACCATTCAATTTTAACGAAGAGTGTGTAAAATCCTTCTATGAAATAAAACGAACATTGACTTCCACCCCTATACTCATTTACCCAAATTTTGACGAACCGTTTGTACTGACTACAGACGCCAGCGCTTTTGCTATCGGCGCAGTATTATCTCAAGGGCCAATAGGTAAGGATTTACCGATTGGATATGCTTCTAGGACCCTTTGTAAAGCCGAAACCCGGTACTCCACCATTGAGCGAGAGCTCTTAGCCATTGTCTGGGCGGTTAACCATTTTCGTCCGATAATCTATGGCCGTAAGTTCCTACTACTAACCGATCATCGCCCGTTAACCTGGCTATTTTCTATAAAAGATCCCGGTAGTAGACTTGCCCGATGGAGACTCAAACTAGAAGACTATGAAATTATTTACAAGCCTGGTAAAGTTAACAAGAACGCTGATGCTTTATCACGGATTAAAATCAACCATCTTGACGAATGTTCATCATTTCAGTCAAAATCGAAACTAACACCCTTCCAAGTCCTACCCCTAAACGACGAATCCGAAGACGACAGTCCTGAACCCGAACAAAATGAAATATCTCTTGAAACTATGTCCGAAGAATTTAAAACCTTTATAGAACGTTATAAAACTACTTCTTTAATTGACTACAGCAAAATTGAATTCTCCAATTGTCAACTATTAGACAAAACAAATAAAAATATTTTAATTTTCCCCCAATCATCCAATCTTCAGGAACTTGATGACGACATTTTCGAAGACATTTTCGAAGAAGTCGCTGACTTCGAAACCTTTAAAATTAATGTATTCGCCAGCAAAACCGTAAGCAGAAGACAATATTTCATAATCCCACTTCCAAATGATCCTGACATTGTAAATGAAGTTCTTTTTGCATCGATATACAAACATCAAGATACTTTATCTCCATCTAAAACATACTGTGTCGAAAACAATCTCGATCTCCTAATTTTAGAGTTCCTCTCTTTCATTTTCGCTGAAAAGGAAATCAATTGGAAAATCTGCCAAAACGTTACAAAAACACCCGAACAAAACGAAATACTGCTGATCCTTGAACGATATCATAACGGGAAAAATAACTTGCACCGCGGCATTAACGAAACCGTCCGCCTTATTAAGGAAATGTACACCTGGCCAAGTTTCACAAAAGACATTGAAAATTTCGTTAAGAAATGCGAAATTTGTCAAAAAACTAAAGCGTGTCGCAAAAACCTAGACAATCCCCTCGTCATTACGGAAACGCCTAAAACACCATTTGAGCGAATTAATATTGACATACTAGAAATACCTAACAGGAACTATATCTTATCTGTAAGAGACGAACTGACAAAATACTCGCAAGCTTATGCTTTGGCAGATAAATCAGCCAAATCCGTTGTCAGTACTATGATGTTATACTTCCAACATTTTGGTACGCGATTGCGTATCCATTATGACTATGGTATGACAACGCCATACTCAAAGACTTGTGTAAACTGTACATCAAACTAACTTATTCAGGCGTAGGACATCCGCAAACAAATGGCTCTGTAGAACGATTTCATTCTACTTTGTTAGAAATGATTCGAATCTATAAAGCCGAAAATCCAGATGAACATCCCCTAAATGTACTCCCGTATGCGGTTATTGCTTACAATAACTCGACAAACAAAACCCATGGCTTTTCGCCTTACGAACTAGTGTTTGGACATACGTTCAGCAGACCACCTGAAACCACTTACAACCATAAGGAACTGATTAGTAAATATATACGAGACTTGAACAATCGGATTTCCTATTACTACAAAGGAGCCCGCGAAAAAACTGGCTTACAAAAGCAAAAGGCTAAAGAACGTTTTGATAAACACGTTTCGGACAAACTTCCCGAATTTAAAATTGGTGATAAAGTTTACATCAAGGAATCCCAAATTAAAGACAAACTTCATAATAAATTCAACGGTCCATTCCAAATTTTAGACATTCACAATAATTCAGCCACACTCTTAAATCTCAAAACAAACCAACGAACGAAAGTTAACTTTGACAGAATGAAACTCTGTTCTGAAAACTAACTTTCTTTTCAGGTTACTACTGCTGTTCGGATCAGCAGTCTCACAGTTCAACATCAAACCAATAAACAACACCCTTGGTATTTACTATCACGACGAAACTAGAATACTCATCTCCAACTATAAATGGACATTACTAGTTCATCGTAACTTGACGATACTTAAAGAAATCATTGAAAACAACAACAGAATCCTCAAAACATTAGAAAACACTGTCGATCCCATCCCAGGTTTCAAATTTCATGACACAAGTGCATTCCGAATTGATGTACAAACTCACATCAGTCTCCTATCCCAAATTTTCAGAAATATTCATGGACACTAAAAGATCCAAACGAGGACTAATTAACGGTGTAGGAATTATCTTTAAAGCCATCACTGGAAACCTTGACGCAACCGATGGCGCGTTCTTCACAGATAGTATCACTAAACTTAACCAGGGACAATTACAAGTAGAGAATTTTCTAAAAAATCAAATAAGCGTAACTACTTCTATTATCAAAACTTTCAATGAAACCATTCAGAAACTCCAAATTTACGAAGCAAACTTTAACGAAAACATCGACGCAATCAATTTGGCAATATATAATCTAAACGACAAAATAGCCCTTATCCAAGGAAAATAGTCATTTTTGGGAATATGCGAAAAATTAATGGAAAGTTATTTATTTCTTGAGGATAACCTCAATAATATTTTAAATTTTGCTCGCTTAAAAATAATTCATTCCTCAATAATCAAACCTGATCATTTGATAAAGTCACTACAGGAAATTTCGCAAAATCTTGTCAAAAACAATCTACTGTTACCTGTCAGATATTCAAGTGTCGCCCAATATTTGGAAGTAATCGAATTAGAAGCGTTTCAAACCAATTCAGATTTAGTCTTTATTTTGAAAATTCCTCTTGTAGAGCAACAACTCTACACCGCCTACCGCTTATATCCTATCCCAATTTTAGATGATAGAACTGGTTTTCATCATATTCTTTCATATTCTCGAAAACTGGCTCCGATTTATACGGGTATCCCATAGACTCAAATGCACCCTGTGAGGCGCAGCTCCTGAAAAACATTCGTTCGTAGTGTCCCCGAAACTTGTAAAAGTGCCATAGTTTTCAGTGAAGGGTACAATGTTCAAAAACTTGAAACAAATGCGTGGATTGTAATCATATCGAAACCCTTACATGTGACGGTTAATTGTCCAGGAATTGACGCCAAAACTTTAGTGCTAACGAACAATTCTATCATTCGGTTACAAACGCAATTTAGTGCTTTTGTTGGGATTACAAAAATCCAACCCGAACCGAAAAAATTCATGAACATTTCAGACAATTCTCATCCAGTTTTAATTCCATTCAATTGCTGCAATTCTCATCCTGAGAAACTTAGAATCTCGAATCTTAAACCGCTTAAATTGGACGATTTAAACATGGAAGAACTATCCATAGCCAACCACAAGCTGGACCAACATTCAAGGGATCTTGACGATCTCATCAATCAACCCTTTGTTAATAAAAACATTTCCTGGTTCACGTATGCTACAATAATTATCATTGTAACAATTGTTATTGTATGCAGCTCATTGAAAATTATAATGCACGTTAAAAGAGTCTGAGAACCTTGGCAAAACCGTTCTCCAGGCTGATACCAAAACTGAGGCCCCACATCGGAGAGGAACCAGAACATCCAGACCTATAGAACTGAGAACTTTTATTGATACGTTTCTATGGACTAATTTCACTTTCTGTGTTTAATATATTTTTTTGTATTTTTATGTAACCTATTCTTAATTATTATGTTCATTTTACTTTTATTTAATTTCCATAATTGTATTTTTTTGCTTATCTAGCTAGCGTCCAGTAAATTCCAAAAGTTGATGTTAAAGCATCAACTTTTCTTGGTAAAGGGGAGCTGTCAGGCGTAAATATCATGCACGTGTTAGATACAAAGTATCATATTTCGCTGACCAGTTTCCTGCCTCATTATGTAAACGTGGGAACGCATCGACTTGACCGTTCTTTTGATTAGTCAGCTTTCTTAATGTGATAAATCAGAGCGACGCGGTCCCACGGTTGTCATTTATCGTTAGTATACTTGTACCATTTAGTTAGTTCATTTTAATTTTCAATTTACTGTTTTATTTAAATTTTTAATTTTTTGTATTTCAATAAATAATTTTTTTTAAAAACTCAAAAGTGATTTACAAGATATAATATATATATATATATATATATATATATATATATATATATATATGTTTGTGTATACTGTTTCACGGATGGAAATATGTGGTTGATGATTTATTCCGGTGTACATCCGTTCGTCTGTATTCGTTTGAAAAATCACTTGACGTTTCGCCAAAATCATATTTGGCTTTCTCAAAAGATACTAAGTAACTTAACTAAGTAACTTAACGTAGTAAAAGTATTGTTATGCAGGATGGTTAAAAAAATTTTAATAGAATGTTATACCTATAGGGTAGATCATTAGCAATTGCATTTACAGGGTGGTTGCAATATAGGATGTACTGGAATTATAATTATGCTTGGTGGTTTAAAAAATATTACAATGGGTGGCCATAAGCAAATGCATTTACAGGGTAGTTAAAACATATGGTGGTGTAGAATTATAAGTTATACAGTGTGATTTAAAATATGTTAGCACAAAAATGTTAAATTTGATACCTTATAAAAAGTTGCATAATAGGCTAGACCGGAATTATAGTTACACAAAGTGGTTAAAAAAATGTTAGAATATAAAGGTATTATAGGGTAGCTTGCAATGACTTGCATATATATAATGGTTGAAATATATAGTGCGAAGTTGAATTATAGTTAAAGACGGTGGTTAAAAGATAATAGAAACAAAAGTGTTTGTAGACTGGCCCAAAAGCGGTCGGATATAGAAAATGGTTGGAATATGGTATCGAGTGAAATTGTAGTTATACAGGGTGATTAATAAAATGTTAGACAAAAATGTTTTAATGAGTTTTCCATAAGCAGTTGCATATATAGGGTAGTTGAAAAATAGGGGGAGTAGAATTGTAGTAACACATATAATTAAAAAATGTAAGAAAAAAATATTATATTAGGTAGTTAAAAATAGTTTACAGAGTAAATGTCCGATTATTTGGCTATATGTACATTTATGATGAATTTACATGACAGGTATGTTTATCTTTTTTCTCATACTGTTACTTGTATTTCATTTATTGTTTAATTTCAGGTTATGAGAGAAGTGCAGGAGACAATTTTGTATACTCTGCAGGAAAACAACGAACTACTGATTATTACTCCTATATGATGACAGGTAAAGCAATGAAAACGATCAAGCTATTATGTATGAAATACATGCTATTTTTAGAAGCTGCTTCAATCAGGAAAATAATATGAATATCCCAAAACAAATTGAAATTTCAGTAAAAGTGTCTGAGCTGGATTATAGAAGTATGGCACTAGTATGTCAATTGAAGATGATCATTTGTATTGATTAAGATAAGCCATGCAGCCGGGTCAGAAAAGAAACTTCACAAGGGTAAGCATTCTTTAGTGTTTGTTGAATAATGAATAACATTTTGTTGTATTTTACAGCATGCCAAAAACGGGTGGTAAGAAAGAAGTATTTAATTAGAATAGAACTATTGAAGTGGAAGAGCTCCTGAAATGTACACGCACCAAACATCCGTTGCAGCTATTACACCAGAAAAATATGAATAAAGGTATTTTAAAAATATTAATAGCACAACTAAATATGTATATATTTTATTTAGGTCAAATGTGAATTCAAAAGTTAAAGCCAAAGGGACGACTTTTTCGATGGATGAATAACTCTCAAAGTTCATATGGTGGAAATTGTAGACTTTTGTAGTTGTGATATATGCACTTTACAGACTGCAATACTTTTCATGTTACAAGGCATTTATAAGAAATGGAAACAGTGAATTTATTTTTTTGCGAAAATAGTACTCCCACAGTAGATTGAGTAAAGAGTTTAAAGGAAATAATTGTAGATGTTCATTCTGTTGGTTTTTAGTTAATGGCCGCACTATTGACCAAGGACCAACAAACAGTGCTGCAATAAAATATTTCCTAAGAGATACAAACACCTACTGCTTAAGAAATAATATTGCAAATACATTTCATGGTTATTTCATTCAAAATAGTGAACATAAAGCTGCATCTTAGTTCCATTCTGGGGATATATATCAGAAGGAAGCAGGTTGCGATTTTTTCTGATGGTTATTTGTGGAAGAAAATTTAACTGGGAAATTGTATATGGACTTATTAGAAAATGCGATATATCCCCTTATAACCGAATCTTTACAAAACCAAATAGATCAAGATGGAACTTTGTTACTAGACGAAGAAAACCTATTTTTTCAACAGGACGGAGCGCCTCCACATTATGCCTTGCCTGTACGAAATTGGCTTAATGAGACATTTCCGGATAAATGGATTGGAAGAAGAAGGAGTATGGAATGGCAAGATCACCGCCCTAACGCCCCTTTACTTTTTTTAAGGCGACATCTAAAAACTATGGTGTACAAAACTCAAACTCGCGATAATCCTGAATTTAGACGTAGATTAGTGAACGAGTGTGAGGGATTCGAGCTGCTACTTTACCATTGTCTTCCGATCATGGTTAGAAGGCATTTATCAGAGCCAGAGGTTGCTCGTTTGATTTCTCTGCTCGAAGAAGGTTGCAGTCAACGTGATGTTGCCACCCGGATGAGTGTTAGTTAATCCGTCGTATCTCGAACGTATGCACGATACCGGGAGACGAACCAATACATTCGTCGTACTGGACAAGGGTGCCATCGTGTCACGACTGCTCGAGATGATCGGGCAGTTGTTCGACAAGTTCGACGTGAGCCTTTCATCAGTGCGAACATCGTGGCGAGAAATTTTGCAAATCGGGTACAACAGCAACAAAGACAGCGACAGCGACACCAAGTACGAAACATTTCTTCCCGTACAGTCATCAACCGTCTTCGCGAAAATGGGTTAAATGCACGACATCCTAATCGTGTACCCATGTTGACAGCGAGACAACGCCGAGAACGTTTAGCGTATGCTAACGCACATCGGGCTTAGACATTGAGACAATGGAGAAATGTTTTATTCACTGACGAATCCCGGTTCAACTTTCATGGGAGCGACCGACGTCCCCTTGTTTGGCGCCGTCGTGGAGATCTTTCGCCAGGACGTGTATCGTGGTGGGTCAGTCATGGTCTGGGGCGGCGTTTCGCGAGATTGGAGAACACCTCTGGTGATTATGCGCGAAAACTTAACAGCTCAGCGCTATATTGACCAAATTTTGAGACCAATTGTACTGCGTAGACGGCAACGGCAACATCAGAGGGAGTTTATTCTAATGCAAGATAACGCACGCCCACACACAGCCAACATCGCCAGAAGCTTTTTGGAACGACATGACATCACTTTGCTGCGGCATCCACCAATGAGTCCAGACCTCAATCCCATCGAGCATGTTTGGGACATAATGGGTCGTCGTTTGCGCAGTGAGTATCCACAAACGCACACAAAAGAAGCGTGAATCCGATCGGGCAACCTTCACTGGGTACGTAAAAAAAGAATACAAATTTGTTAATTTTTTTTTATTTTCAAAAAAAAAATTCAATTTCTCTTTTGTTTTCCCATAATCTTAAACAGATTTATGAATGATATTGTATAAGAAACAGAAGAAACAATATAGCTTTTTGCATTTTGTTAAAAGTTATGATCATTTAAAATCAAAATCATCAACTTTTCAAGTTTTTCAAAAATACTATCGAAGAAAACAAAAAAACAGCTCGATGGATTTAAACGAAACTTTGTGGGGTTTTTGTTGGCATATTGAAGTGTAAAAGGCACACTTAACATTACTAGTTTTTTCGATATTTCCAATTTAGCGGCTGGTGATCCCAAAAGCTATCAAAAGTGCTTTTTACCCAGATTTTTCAAATTAATGTAAAGAATAAAAAGAAAATTTTTTTGAAAAAACCGTAGCTGATTTCTGTGGAAAATTTATTATATTACAACACCTTCCTTAATTTTCTTATGCGATCGGGGGTTGCTGAGGTATTGATGGTTAAAGACAAAAAGATCCTTTTCCACTCAAAGTTCGATATCTCGGCGAGAAGTGGTCGCATTGAACTTTGCAAAACAGAAAATTAAAGCTGAATGAACAAATTGTTATATCAATGTAGTGGTTGATTGAAAAGAAAAAAATTCAAGTTCGTAGACCACAAAAGAAAACCAAAAAAAATATATTTTTTTTTGTTATGGTTTTCGTTAGGATTGAGCGGTACATTGAATTTTTTATCATAAGATCTCAAAACTAGAAACTTCGAGCTTAAAAATCCTTTTTTTTAAACTCCAGGGCGACCATTTTCAAGGGAAATACAGCTAATTGAAAAACGTCAAAAAATTGGAATTATTTTTTGATCTTTAATTCTTTCCACTAGTATATAATGAAACAATGAGGTCTAACCTGTATAGGCACAATCCCGGATTGCGCGTCAACTTCATGATATTCAGCCTTGGTCAATTTTTTTCAGTTTTATGATTTTGACCAACTTTTTTGCTGTTTCTCTTCCAATATTACTGGATTCAGAATGATAATAAACTAATTAATACTTTTAATGTATCTATTTTATATTGATACTTTAATAGTATTTGGTACTTCTATACAAAATTTTAATAATAACTAAAACATATAGTTCTTTTTCACTTCTAAACATGATTTTCACTTTGCCAAATATATATGAAGTATATTTGATCACAAACCAAAACAAAAATTAAACGTTAAATATATATATTTTTTAAATTTAAATAGCTGTCTGTGAGACGGGAGGTTAGTGACAACTCTACACATTCGGTACGTTAGTAGTTGAGGGTTAAAAAAGAGGTATCTCATGACACCCCTTTGTATTTAAACTTTTAGAAGTAATATTCACCCCCGCTTAGAGGTTGAAACTGCAGGGTAACCGATACGTGTAAAATGTGTCCCCTCGTAAATATAAATTAACATGTTTTTTTCTTTTTCTTTTAAAGATATTGTTATAAACTCCGTGAGTTCATTAATTTTGAAAAAACCAATAGTCACTTCACTTTCTAGAACTTTTATTCACACGTAAACATCAAATATTCTCAACAGCTGATTCTAATACAATAACATCGAAATCATAACAATAAATACGCTCTACTAACTTCTGGGATGATCGGCCCTTTTATAATCTGCATTGAGTTCTTCCAGCAAATTTCGAGGGTCATCTTCCCGGTTGTCGAGTCTTTTCGAGATTTTCTAGCGCGATCGACCTTGCGGATATTCTTTTTTATACTTCAGTCGACTTGAATGTTTTACCTTATTTTTGCCAGGGGCGGCGTAGATAATTTTACAACACTGCCCCCTTTAATTCTGATCGTCCCGATCAGAAACATCCTCTCCATGATAGGGGGCGAGTCGATCTAAATGAACCACCTTCAACTTAGCCCTGGGGTTTCGACGGATACGGTAGACAACGTCATTGATCCTCTTGACCACCTCGTATGGACCATCCCAGGGTGTAAGCTTTGGAAATTTACCCTTGCTCCTGAGCGATACGCAAACAGATATAGAGTCTAGTGTGGAGAACCAACGGGAGCCTGCTAGTGTGGTCAGAGAGTCATCAATTCGGGGTAGTGGATAGCTGTCTTTCTTCGTGGCGTCATTCAGCTTTCTGTAATCCACGCAAAATCAGGTGGTTCCATCATTTTTTAACTAGCACAACAGGAGCAGACCATGGGCTGATGGATGGCTCCATTGTGCAACATGGACTCGATATTCTCCTCGACTGCCTGTTGCTGCCCCAATGGTGTCGGCTTCCCGGTATCTATTCGGTGCTGAATGATGTTGGTGCGACAGTTGCGACCGGTCTTGACTGTTAAAAACTTGTCAGTGCTTTGTGATAAATTGCTTGACTTTCTTCTGTTCCTCTGGTGTAAGGTGTGTCAAATTGTCAGCAATTTGTTGTAGGAACTCTTTACTGAGCCCTATCTCCTTCACTGGCGTCTGGTACTCTTCTTCGCAATTGATGATAGTCTCTACTGGCTCGAAACAAGCTATGTCTTGACCATTGGCAATTCTGATGTCGTTGTTGGACAAATTCATGGCTCTAATTGGTATATCTCGTCCGGTTTTAACTATGTCATGAGCTGAGTGTACGGGCTCCACCATTCCAACGCAACTCCCAGGATTGCCTTCTAGCTGCCCCTGAATAATCTGTTCCGTTCGACCGGGAATTCTGGCTGAAGATTTTGCCACAATTTTTATGGAGGTGGCTGAACTGTTGACGGGCCGTGTCAATACAAATTCCTCATTTAGGAACCGAAGAACATCATATCTCGGGTTGAACATAAATCCATGTAGGCTGATTAGGTCCATACCCAGTATGAAATCGTCCTCAATATTCGCTACCAGGACCCTATGTCGGATTATGTTGTCCCCTATCACAGTACTATCTGCTTCACCCTGTATTGACATGGACTCGCCGGTGACTGTTCTGAGCTGGATGTTGTTGGTAACTGGCCGGATTTCTGATGACCTCAAAACCCTGGACTTGGCAATAGACACAGCGGCGCCGGTGTCGATGGTAATTGCTCGGCCATTGATGGGGTCCCTGATGAGATAATGTTTTGGGGGCTGGTGGAGGGTTAGTCAGCATTCGCCCCTTTATGCTGACTGGCTGACGGTCCCTGGACATGTAGCTTTTTTGTTGGTTACCCCTGGTCGGTGATCGTTCCGATAGTCTCACTCTGCAGTCTCGTTGGAAGTGAGTGTTTTATTAAAGGAACTGATTTGGTCTTGACTGCGTTTTGAATTGACCTGATTTCAAATTTTACCTGGCTTAAGATGAAATCGACCATATTTTTATGGTCTTAATGTCATCACTTATCTCTTTTATGCCTGACTCAACTATTTGCATTCTTTCATTAACTGTTTCATTAACTTGCGCTACTATTTGCATTAATTGTTCAAACTGCAGTTGTCTTTTTTTCTTCTAATATTTTAAATTCATTTTGTCTCGTCAATTCAGTTTGATTTTCTAATTCTATTTTACGTTTTTGATCAAAAGATTTCACTAACCTTTGTTGAATTTCTTCTTGGTTGTTTCTCCTTTTTGTCACGTTTATCCAGGATCCGAGCTATTTTTTCGTTTAGTCCATCCGTAACCGGTTTGAATATTTTTTTGGTAGTCTCGTGAATTGTTTCTTTTTCCATACTTCGGGTTTCCATAAATCAAAATGCACTTCGACACCACATTGTTATAAACTCCGTGGGTTCAATTAATTAATTTAAAAAAAAAACTACTACCCACTTCACTTTCTAGAACTTTTATTCACAGGTAAACATCAAATATTCTCAACAGCTAATTCTAATACAATAACATCGAAATCATAAAAACAGATACGCTCTACTAACTTCTGCGATGATCGGCCGTTCCTTTTATAATCTGCATGGAATTCTTCCAGCAAATTTCGAGGGTCATCTTCCCGGTTGTCGAGTCTTTTCGAGATTTTCTAACACGATCGACCTTGCGGATATTGTTTTTTATACTTCAGTCGACTTGAATGTTTTACTTTGTATATATATATATATATATATATATATATATATATATATATATATATATATTTGTTTTTAAGTTTTCGCGGGCACTAAACGTTTTAGGTGGTTTCCGGGAATTCATCCGCGTAGTTGATAACTGATCCCTGCCGGGATCGATGGTAAAATGACGACGTTTCGGCAGAGTCACATCTGCCCTCTTCAGGTCGGTTCGCATAATTCTCGTAGCCTTCTGCTTTCGCTTCTAGTTACTCGAATACTAAGATTTTCAGGAGCTTTCTTATAGCGTTCTGGTGTTCATCACGTCTGGCTTGAATTCTTCTATTAGTTTGCCCCATATAGGTTTTATGACAGTCTGCACATTGAGTCTCGTACACTCCCTGTTGTTCTAAAGGGATCATCGTCTTCGGAGTCCTCAACACCGTGCTTATTTTTCTATCTGTATTGAAAATAGTATCGATATTGTGTCTCCGTAGAATTCTTGCAATACTGTCCGTGGTACCCTTGACATACGGTAAATAAGCCTTGGTTATTGGTGTCTCATGCTCTTCGTCTGTTTGTCTCGGTTTTGACTATGGGGCTCTTTGAATATTTCGGTCTGTAAATCCGTTCTGTCTCAGAGCTTTTTTTTATTCGACTTACATTTATAAAAACGATGCGATAAAGGGGTTAATCCGAAAAAAGTAAAGTAAAGAACAACAGAAAAATACAGAATATCTTATGGAAAGCTAGTTGTGCCCTACTTAGGGAAGCCATACATGATGTCAGAAGAGATTTGGATGTTCTTAATACTAAACTCTTAGATATTCATCTACAGGTAAGCAATACCCTCCAACCGATAGTATGAGATAAATTCGATGAGATTAGCGAATTTAGGGCGGAAACGAATTCAGAGTTAACAACAATGCAACAACAGACAAAATTTAACAAATTGAAGCTCCAACAGAAGCCCAAAAACGAATTTTTCTCGGAAAATAACGGTCACAGTCTAACCTCAAGGCAATTGGAAACGAATAAAACCGTTTATAACTTATCTTCGGTCCAATTGAACTCTACCGCGATTGGCTTGTTGGCCAAGGGATTCACTTACGCTATTGCTCCCTCTCACATACCAACAGAGAGCATAATATGCGGCGTGGAAACAGCAGTTTCAAAATTAGATGCGAACACCGCCGAAATAATTAGACAAGATGTGTCACATGTTCTAAGAAAGTCTAAACCCTATAGAAGAAAATGAGGCCTTGAAACAACTTCGCCTCAACAAGGACATTGTCATTCTACCTGCTGATAAAGGAAATGCGACTGTAATTTTAGATATAGCGGATTATTCAAACATTGCTACAAGATCCAGCATATAAACAAATTACTACTGACCCAACAACTTATCTGGAGAAAACAACCAAGGCCAAAATCCAAGCAAGTGGGATCGACAAAAATCTCCAACTGTAACTCATTCCGCGTGAAAAGTCATCGAGATGTCCGAAATTCTATGGGTTGCCAAAAGTACATAAAGAAGGTGCACCTTTGAGGCCAATAGTAAGCTCAATTGGATCCCCAACACAACAGCTAGCCAAACACCTAGCCCAACAACTTCAACCGTTTGCAGAGGGGGCAGAGTCATATGTGAAAAATTCTACACATTTCATCGACATACTCAGAAAACGGTTTTACAACCAGAGTTCTTGTAAGTTTTGACGTAGTGTCCCTTTTCACCAACATCCCTATCGACGAAGCCTTGGATATCATAATAGAATAATTTGGTCAAGTGCGAGTTGGACTCGCATACTTAGGGTTCCGTACCACCTTCAAGATTCGAATATTCCAGTTTCAGACAAGCAGGGAATGACTGCATTTTCTTATACTTACCCTTATATGTTTTAAAGGAAGCGTTTTAAATTTATAAAAAATATATATACAATTTGATTTTCCACACATAGACTTTTTATTTTATCTGCTTTAGGATTCGCTTGATTTTTATCACAATACATATGTATTTAATTTTCTAATTTGGCCCCCAAAAAGTAACATTAGAGTTTTATTTTACTAATAAACTTTCAGAAATGCTTTTATAATCTACTGTCTGAGTTGGAGGCTCTGTAGATTGGAAGAAAAACGGCAAAATAGGTCAAAGTTTAAATTATAAATTATTAAATCTGTTATTCAAATTATTTAAAAATATAAATAAAATATATTTTTCAAATTTTAAATAGTGTAATATCTTTTATACAGATGATTTAAAAATATGATATATTTGTAATTCACATAATGAGCCTTTTATCTGATATATTACATGATGCGTTTGAAAAATTAGTATGGGGGTTTTCTAGTAATTTATTTCCCGTTTTTTTTTTCATATTTTTCCTATAAACAAAAAAAAATGCGGTCTTACGAGTTTGGGGAATAACGGGGAGAATGGGTAATTTTTTTTTTAATGTTTTTTTAATATATTTTAAAATATTCATTTTAAAAAAATTAAAAAAATATATTTGTACCTATTCGTCAAAATGAGCCCTGGGATTTGATATATTACATGACCCGTTAGAAACAATTATATTTTTTTATTTTCGATTTAATTCTATAATTTGCCCCCCAAAATTAATATTAGGGGTTTCTTCTTATTTTTCCAGTAAAGTTCAGGTGAGGGGCTATACCCTTTTATTTGATATATAACATGCGGGGTTAGAAACAATTTTAATTTTATATTTTCCATTAAATTCTATAATTTGCCCTCCCAAAATAAATATTAGGGATTTCTCCTTAATTTTCCAGTAGAGTTCAGGTGAGGGGCTATACCTCCATTTTTTTTCAAAATTTTCCAGCTTATGGTTTCGGAGATAAGGGGGGGGGGAATGGGTAAAATTTTTTATATTTTTGTTAATATCTTTTAATTTATTTATTTTAAAAATATGAAAAAAATATTTTTGTTTTCGTCATAATGAGCCCTTTCATTTGATATATAACATGAAGTGTTAGAAACAATTTTAATTTTCCATTTAATTCTATAATTTGCCCCCCCCCAAAATAAATATTAGGGGTTTCTCCTTATTTTTCCAGTAAAGTTCAGGTAAGGGGCTATACCTCCATTTTTTTCAAAATTTTCCAGCTTATGGTTTCAGAGATAAAGGGGGGGGGAATGGGTAAAATTTTTTATATTTTTGTTAATATCTTTTAATTAATTTATTTTAAAAATATGAAAAAAAATATATTTGTTTTCGTCATAATTAGCCCCTTCAATTGATATATAACATGATGGGTTAGAAACAATTTTAATTTGAATTTTCCATTTAATTCTATAATTTGCCCCCCCAAAATAAATATTAGGGGTTTCTCCTTAATTTTCCTGTAAAGTTCGGGCAATGCTCTATATTTCCTACTTTTTTCGAAATTTTAGGCTCAGTAGTTTCGGAGATCAGTGGGGAGGAACGGTCGATTTTTTTCCCCCTAAAATCAAATTTTTTCTTTTACGATATGTACTCCTGATCGGGTCACCAACCTCTTCCATCCAGTAGTTTAGGAGAAAATGGTTGTGATGTGACAGAGGCAGAAATCCTGAGTGATATTATAAGGGTATCCGTATATTGTATATACGGAACCCTAAAAATACAAACCACCTCAACACCTTGTAGACTTAACAAGGCACTGTCTGATGAACACCTATTTTGTTTACAAGAACCAACGATAAAAACAAGTGGAAGGAGCTCCAATGGGATCGCCACTCCCACCAGTTATAGCAAACCTTTTTATGGAGAACTTTGAGGAGTTGGCACTAAGAACAGCAACTTTTAAAACCCAGTTTATGGTTGCGATACGTGGATGATAAATTTGTGATTTGGCCTCATAGGAGGGAACACCTCAACACATTTTTAGACCACCTTAATGGCATCCATCACAAAATAAAATTTACCATGGAGGTTGAAGCCAACAATCAACTGCCACCAGATCACAAATACTAGCTGACCAGGACAACATCAAACAGGAAATGGACAGTTTAAAAAAGCTCTGAGACAGAACGGATTTACGGACCGAAATATTCAAAGAGCCCTAAAGTCAAAACCGAGACAAACAGACGAGGAGCATGTGACACCAATAACCAAGGCTTATTTACCGTATGTCAAGGGTACCACGGACAGTATTGCAAGAATTCTACGGAAACACAATATCGATAATATTTTCAATACAGACAGAAAAATAAGCATGGTGTTGAGGGCTCCGAAGACGAGGATCCCTTTAGAACAACAGGGTGTGTACGAGATTCCATGTGCAGGCTATCATAAAACCTACGTGGGGCAAACTAATAGAAGAATTCAAGCTAGAAGTGATGAACACCAGAACGCTATAAGAAAGCAGAAAAAAACAACATCCATTGCGGAACACGCCATCACGACGTCACACCGAATAGACTTTGAGAACACCAGAGTACTGGCAAATATAGAACACCCGAAATCAAGACTCGTAAGAGAGGCAATTGAAATAGCGAAGAGGCCTCACAGTCTAGACGCACGCAATGAAATCCAGAACTTATCGAATTGTTGGAAAATTATATTAAACACCGTACCGGCCCGGACCCGTCCTATAACAACTCAACCGGATATAACCAACCAACAAGCGGGAGGCGTGGCCACTGAGCGCCAAGGACCAATCACACGCAGCCGTTCACGGTGCCAACCGATAGACGCCGAGCCGCGACTATAGAACACCGTGCGCGCTCCTAAAAATCTTAATATTCCAGTAACTAGAAGCGAAAGCAGAAGGCTACGAGAATTATGAGAACCGACCTGAAGAGGGCAGATGTGACTCTGCCGAAACGTCGTCATTTTACCATCGATCCCGACAGGGATCAGTTATCAACTACGCGGATGAATCCCCGGAAACATGTGTATATATATATATATATATATATATATATATATATATATTTGTGTGGGTGTGTGTGTTTTTCTCTTGCTTGTTTGTCTTAGAAAAGACACCTTTTTGACGATGCAAAGAGATCTTACTCACTAAGCGTAGTAAAAATTATATATATATATATATATATATATATATATATATATATGTATATATATATATATATATATATATATATATATATATATATATATATGTATATATATATATATATATATATATATATATATATATATACATATACATAACATAATTCATACACACACGTGTTGCTTACTCAGCAAGTATCCGTGAGAAGCGTATCATTTACTATTTCGCAATATCATATTACGTTAACGATATGACAATTCTCAGTATAATCCTGTAGACGCTAAATTGCAGATTTTATCACGTCTTGAATTGTATAAATACTAAATAATTAACGGTCTCGTTGGAGATCATTATAGTAACGAGTGTAAGGCGGAACTCTGTCTGTTTAAAATTTGAAATTTATATTTAAGTGAAAATATATATCTTTTTAAAGTTAAATTTAAAAGAGTTAATCTAATATATATACACCGGGTGGAATGTCTTCGATGGCACATTCCATAGAGAATATCCAAAAAATGTATGAATTCGATTTTGCGGTTTTAGTTCAATGCTGGTTCAATGCAAGTATATAATTGACGAAGGACCTTTAGCGGAACAATCAATAAACACGTGCCGTCACGTAAATTAATTCACCAAATAAAAGTTATCACTAAGCTTTTATGTCGCAGCTCTGGTGTTTTCTTGGGTCTTCTTTCTTCAGAGGCTAGCCCCGTAACAGCAGGAACAGTTTCTTAGAGCTTCGTCTGGACAACACGTTACACAAAAAATAGCGACGTAATGTTCATTGATTGAGCAAACAAAAATGCGGGTTTAACAACAAATGATGCACTTTTGTAAACACAAAAGAAACAAAATGAAAGCGGTTTAGCGGTCTTTACGAACGGAGCTAAGAACTCGCGGACTCGTAACACTATAATAACAATAAGCGCCGTCTCTTCAGACGGGATCAAAGCCACCGAAAACTTCGGAGTACATTACACGACTCTCCCAAGCGTCTAAACAGCTAGGGAACCAAAACACGAATGTCAATACTGTCTATATTTTACACGCAAAAAACACTTACAATTAGCATTAGCGCGACGGAATGTTTTAGAAAAGGTGCAGAAGTTTAAAAATCAATGAAGTAAGTCAATCAAATTGAAAACAATACACTAAACAAATTGCGGGAACGCACCATTCCGCCAGCCTTGAATTACTTATTTCAAAACTAAGGGTCCACTGGCAGTGGACAAAGCTTTACAAGAGGTCGCTTCAAAGTACCACTTGCAGTTCTAACTGTAGCAACGCGTACAACACCATCACCTCCAGGATGTACGTCAATAATGCGCTCTAATGGCCAATTAAAAGGAAGTGAAGTGTCTTGCTTCAAAATAACAAGAGTACCTGGCTTAACAACCTCCGAGGGATCAGTCCATTTACTCCGTTGATGAAGAGTATGTAAATATTCTTGCGACCAACGTTTCCAGAATGCCAGATGCAAACGACTCAGTAACTGCCATCTGTTGAGACGATTAGATGGGACAGATAAGAAATCAGATTCAGGAGGTGCTGTTAAAGGTTCCATGGTAAGAAACATTCCAGGACTCAAGGCGGTAAGATCCGATGGATCATTGCTACAAGGGGTTATAGGTCGCGAGTTTAAAACTGCTTCGACCTGTGCAAATACAGTAGAAAGTTCTTGGTAGGTTAGGATTTGATCTCCACGTCTTAAGTGAGCTATGACACTACGAATTACTTTCTTTGCGGATAGAATCCAAAATCGTTGCTGCAAAAGAAATTGAACGGTTTGGATTCCTGCGTGAAGATTGGTGACATGACAATCTTCGAGAATTAGATTAGTTAAACGACTTTTAGCTGTTTGTCAAACGGCAATGGAGCATTAGCCAATCTACTACCAACTCTAAGAGTTCCCTGTTCATCAAGAAACGGCGAAAGTTTACGAAGCGATTTGGGCAAAAGTTTTCGTTCTCGAAGAAGGGATATCTCTTTAGAAAAATATTGATCTTGAACATATCGAACAATCCGAAGCTGAGCCTGATATAACTCAGCAGCCAAAAATGATCCAGAGCCCCTACGGTCTGGATTGCGGGCGTTATCAACAAAGCGACAAATATGAGCTATAAAGCGGGTAATGCGATTAATAGAAGAATGTTCTTCTAACAAAGTATCAAATAAATTTGATGAAGCGGTGACTTGAAGCGCCACTATACGGGCTTCAGTCATAACTAGCGGTGACATGCTTGAGTCTGAGCAAGCATGTGGCAAACAAGCAGTAATCAACAATTGTGGGCCTTTCCACCAAAGTGTATTGCCTAATAACTCTGATGCCGCGGGAACCCAAGTCAGCGGGGTTATCACAAGATTGAATGTAAAACCAATGAGAAGAAGGAAATTTTTCCTGAATGTAAGCAACTCGATTACTGACAAATGTCTTCCAACGGTGCGGGGAAGAACTAAGCCATGAAAGGACTACCGTGGAATCTGACCAGCAACGAATCACCTTGAACAACAAACGACTATTGAATTGCTCATAAACATAATGAGCCAACTTAGCGGTAAGAACTGAAGCACACAGTTCCAATCTGGGAAGTGACAAAGTTTTCAAAGGGGCAAGTTTTGATTTAGATAACACAAAAAAACTTTGACGAAATCCAGATGCGGTTTCGAACACAAAATAAACAACAGCATAACCTTTCTCAGAAGCATCACCAAATGTGTGAAGTTCACAACTAGAAAAGTTTTCTATAGCAAGCAAGTGAGCCAAAACTAAATTCTGTAAGGTCAACAAAATAGCGATGTCTTGCTGCAATTTGGGACCGATAAACAAACAACCATTCAAAGATAACCGATGAGGCATCTTAGCGGATGCATTAAACACCACACGAAGCCTGGTTGTGCCACCATCAGGCTTCAAAACACAATGATGCGGTATGTAGTAACAATCAGAAGAAGTAGATGATAGATCTGGAACCATCTCCATATGTTCAAGCTCCAAATACTCTTTGAGAAAATCACAATATTGTTTGTAAAGATCTGGCTGCTGTAGAAGACGTCTTTCTAAAGAGTAGAAACATTGTACGGCGAGATTATACATTCCATCAAAAGCAGGAAGTGTATTTCGAAAAGGAAGAGGCACAACGAATCTACCTGAATCCAATCTCCTGCATCCCTCGGAAAATATTTTTTCGCAGATAAGATCATCAGGGGACTGAACCAGTGCGGTAGGAACATCTTCAATTGTCCAGAACCTTTGGAATGAATCATCTAATGATACTACACCTTCAATTTGACAAAAAAGCGAAGTTGGGTTTATGGCTAACTGAGAGTGAGAGTTAACAGAACTCGAAGACACTTTACCCATAAGGATGTAACCAAACACAGTGTTAATAGCATCAGGAACACCTTCCTTTCCCAGAAGGCGTCCATCCAACAAAATTTGAGAAAATATATCGGCACCTAACAAAAGGTAATAGCGTCTGGGCTATTGAAACCAGGATCAGCAAGTTTCAAATTGGTTAGATATGCCATATTAGCCATGTTAATGGGCGCAACAGGCATATCATTGCAAATGCGGGGTAAAACAAAAGTATCAACAACAAAATTGCACTCACGCTTTACTATAGAGCGAAGAGAAAGGGTAAGAGAGCCCTCAGCAGAGGGACTCTGCATAGAACCTAGCCCGTTGAGTTGAATCGAAGCGGGGATAGGTCGGAAGCCAAGGCGTTTCACAGCCTTGCTCGCAATGAATGATGTCATGCTACCAGAATCTAGCAGACATCGCAACGTTTGATAAGAACCGTGCTTATCTAATACCTCAACTAAAGCGGTAGATAACAACACATTTGAATTGTATGACAACAGTGAACTATGACAAGAAGTCTGCGGTAGAGAAGTTTCGGGACTTTCAACAGTATTAATGGTACTGGATCCACCAGATGTGGAAGCCAGGTTTGCGGGGGGAGCTTTAGATTCAGACCCAATACCTGAATCAGCACGATTTACAAAATGAAGCAATGTGTGATGGCGTTGTTCGCAGTTGCGGCAAGTGGATAAAGATTTACAGCGATTCGACCGATGAGAATCGCTCAAGCAATTAAAACAAAGTCTAAAATCTTTAACAAACTTAAACCGCGCGGATACTGATTTGTTCAAGAATTCAGAACATTTGTAAATCCCATGATCGGATTTACAAACTAAACAATTTCTATTCTTAGTGACAAACAAAGATGTAGTGAACCGGGAAGAATGTTGCTTTGAATTCAATGGCAACTTTTTGTCAACACTTCGCTTTGCCTTGCGGGATAATTCAACATGTTCAAAGGCATCGCAATGCTTCGACAAAAAATCAACAACTTCCGAGAGGATCGGAAAGTCATCTTGAGCGGTCACAGTACCATGGTAAAGTTCAAACTTAGCGGCTAAATTCTTTGGAACTCGTTTCAACATCATCTGAACGATACAAAAATCCCACTGATTTACTGGTAAACCCAAATTCTTCAGTGCTTCCAAATTATCACTGAAGTCATCCAATAACTTTCGAACCTCTGAAGGGCTATCTGAAGTTAGTTGGGGGAATTGTTCTAACGCTGACCAATGAGACTCCGCGATTAAACGACTTCGCTTGAATTTTTTCAAAAGTGTTTCATAAGCACTCACGTAATTGTTTTGTGTTAGTTTAAAATTCTTAATAACCTCAAAAGCAGGCCCTTTTAAAGCTAACTGCAAATATTTGAACTTCTGCATAGCACTGAGTTTTTCATTATTGTGAATTAATGAATCAAACAAATCAATAAAAGTACCAAATTCCAATATGTCTCCACTAAATGAAAGCAAATCAATTGGCGGCAAAGCAACACTTTCCTGTTCCCGAGCTATATTTTGTAGCGTAGAATTCTGAACAGATTTCAGTTTAGCAACAATAGACCTAATTGAATAAAACAATTTTTCAAATTTATTGCGAATGTCAAAATAATCGTTTGCATCTGAAATTAATCCAACAATGGAATTGTGATGTTTAAAAAACTCTGAATGGATTGAATCAACCATATCAATCATGCTAAAAAACAATTCAACGTCGTCACCTCTTAAGGCTTTCTCGGCAGCAAAATAAATATCTTCTAATCTTTTAAACTCCGATTGTCGATGATTTTTAAATTTACGTAAATTTTCAGCGGTTTTTGACATCTTAACAATAAATTAAAATCACTGTAACGCCACTGAACAAATCTAACACGATAGAACGAAAACAAAATACTATTCCAAAAATGTACAATTTTTTACTGTTGAAGTCGTAAATATCTGACCAAATACTGAATTGATTCGGCCGATACTTGTTGGAAATTCATTATAATAATTAACTGATACTACAATTGCAATTTCCACAAATTACGTTTTTTGAAAACTGTCCGACGCGTTTCGACTAATGTCTTTGTCAAGGAACTAGACTAACTGGGTATTTCTTGAGGAAGTTGTATTTATATTCGAGAAGTGATATAATTACCAGGTACTTAGTTTTAAACAGGGTTATTTAATTTTATTACAGGTAAAAAGATTAACTAAAGAGGTTTATTAAGGGAGAATTATTTATTTCTGGTCGTTTAACAAATTACGGGTATTTTTAAGTTTATTAATCTCCAATGATTCTAAAAGGTTTAATTTATTGCCTTTATTTTCTGAATGTAATAATTTAAAATTTTCGTCGAAAAATGATTATCTGTTACTAAATGTTCAGCATAATTGGAATCTGTTTTTTGATTAATGAAAGAATTACGGTGTTCATAGATACGTTTTTTACACGCTCTGCCGCTTTGACCGATATAGGCTTTAGGGCATGACCCACATGATAATTTATAGACTCCAGATTTATTTTTTGGATCGATTTTTGATTTGTTATTTTTGATAACGTCTAATGCCAAATTAATTTCTTTTGACGTTCAGAATTTATTCCCCAGTATACCCCCATCAGACACTAACAGCATTAGATACATGTCTTAAACAAAATTATTTTCAATTCAATGATGTTTTTTACACAAGTCGCGAAGGCTTGATTATGGGGAACCCTATGAGTTCCATACTCGCAGAAATTTTCATGGCTAATATTGAAAACAAAATTCACCAAAAAGTATTGGCTAAAAATTTTATTTATTGGTATAGATATGTAGACGATATTTTAGCTTGTTTCGTAGGGACGAATAGACAATTAGAAACGTTTCTCAATTTTATGAACAATATCCATCCAAATATTAAATTTACTATAGATTGTGAACAAGATGACAAAATCAATTTCCTAGATCTAACAGTTAACAAGGTAAATGGCAAACACGAGTTTTCAATATTTCATAAACCATCTCAAACCGATCTAACGATTCACCGCACTTCTATACATCCATATCAACAAAAACTTTCCGCTTACAATAGTATGGTTCATAGATTACTTTCCATAAAACAATCACCAGATAATTTTCAGAAAGAATTAAACATAATCAAACAGATAGCAGTAAATAACGGGTTTGAGGCCGAATTAATAGAAAATATTCTTAGAAATCAAAAACACAAAAAGGCATTAAGAGAAGTTTACCCTGACAGCAAAACCAATATTGATTCATAGTATAACCTATTTTGGCAAAGTTCAAAAATAGCATCCTTTTTAAGAAAACAGAATATTAACGTTGCATTCAAAACAAACAATAGTCTTGGAAAATTTATCAAAAATAACAAATCAAAAATCGATCCAAAAAATAAATCTGGAGTCTATAAATTATCATGTGGGTCATGCCCTAAAGCCTATATCGGTCAAAGCGGCAGAGCGTTTAAAAAACTTATCTATGAACACCGTAATTCTTTCATTAATCAAAAAACAGATTCCAATTATGCTGAACATTTAGTAACAGAAAATCATCTTTTCGACGTAAATTTTAAATTATTACATTCAGAAAATAAAGGCAATAAATTAAACCTTTTAGAATCATTGGAGATTAATAAACTTAAAAATACCGGTAATTTGTTAAACGACCACACAGAAATAAATAATTCTCCCTTAATAAACCTCTTTAGTTAATCTTTTTACCTGTAATAAAATTAAATAATCCTGTTTAAAATTAAGTACCTGGTAATTATATCACTTCTCGAATATAAATACAACTTCCTCAAGAAATACCCAGTTAGTCTAGTTCCTTGACAAAGACATTAGTCGAAACGCGTCGGACAGTTTTCAAAAAACGGAATTTGTGGAAATTGCAATTATAGTATCAGTTAATTATTATAATGAATTTCCAACAAGTATCGGCCGAATCAATTCAGTATTTAATTTTGTTTATTAGGTTTCACACAAGGAAAATAAAAATGTATGTACTATTTAATTTTTTGGTTTATTATCTATACTATATACATTTATATTTACATTTCACCATTTTTGACCTTCGTCAAACTCCCCCCAGTCTTTTGTTAGGTTAACTGGATCTGTAACTCATGGTGGTGGTGTTGTGTAGGTTGAATATTCCCTTGTTGAGTTAACTGGTGGTGGTGTGTTGTGTGAAGCTTCCCCCGTTTCCTTTTTTTACTTGATTCATCTGTTGTGGGCGCACTTACTATAATTTGGTTTTGTAAGATTTCCACTTTTCTTTTTCTGGTGGGTTGAATTATCGGTCTTGGAAGTTGTTCAGCTGGTAGAGGTTGAGGTTGACTTATTGGTAGTGGTAGAGTTTGATCTTCTTCATCCTCTAGTGAAAAATTTATGTTTAATTTTTCTATACCACTTCACAATAATTTTAACTCTTCTTCATTATCGGCGAAAACTCGCATATAGCTCACTGGGACCTGTTTTAGTTTTCTATCAACTGTTTCTTTTTTAGGACAGTAACTAAGAGATAAATATATTTTATCTCCATTTATATTAATATTTGTTCGTCCAAATCTAAAATATAACAGTTCAAATGTTAAAATTTTTATTACTTAAAAACCTATAAAAATTAAAATATAGTAATATGAATACTTATAAGAATAAATTTTTTAAAAATACTACCAACAAATTGGTTGATAAAATTTCCTTGTTGGTACATTCATGTTTTCTTTGTAGATCTTCAAACGACTGACTGAATGATATGAATGAATATTAAATAAATATTGCTTTTATTATATATATTTTATTTTTATTTTTTTTGGATAACCCAGGACTACCTCACAGGAAGGACATACAGGATCAGGATCGACGGAACCACATCAACGGAGAGACGGATCAGGGCAGGAGTACCACAGGGATCAGCACTATCACCGGCATTATACAACATCTACACCAGCGACATACCAAAAGGGACGAGACACTCAAGGACTTACGTATACGCAGACGACACAGCAAAAGCAGCAACATCAGCAAGGGCTGACCAGGCAACAATCTACTTACAACAGGACATCGATGAAATGGAAAAATGGGCCAAGAAATGGAAGATCAGGATCAACACAGAAAAGACAGAAGCAATAGCAATAGGAAGGAGAAAAAAGGACAAGCCAACCAGGAGACTAACTGTAGGAGGAACACCCATCAACTGGCAGGAAAACGTAAAGTACCTAGGGATCCACATCGACAGGAAACTAACATGGGGGAAACACATAGAGGAAACAGCGAAGAGAGCCAAACAGCGCATCAGCATGATAAACGCATTAATAGGACGGAGGAGCAGGCTACACCTGAGGATAAAGAAGACGATCTACGAAGCAGCAGTAAAGCCATTGATGATGTACGGAGCAAGCATATGGGGACAAGCAGCGGACACACACACCAAGAAATTAGAAAGGATTCAGCACAACGCCCTGAGAAGAATGACGGACGCACCATGGTGCATGAGAAACGAGCAGCTAAGAAGAGATCTAGGGATACGCACCATAAAAGGGGAAATAATAAGGAGGACTAAGAAGGAGATAGCAAGAATGGAAAACCACAGGAACCCACTACTACGAGAGGCCACAAACTACGACGAAAGCAAGAAACACAGGACGAAGAGACCCAGGATGGCGCTACTGCAGACAGAAGAGGAAGTAACAGGTAACTTGAATATCTTAGGGAGTGAAATATCTTAGTGAATAAAATATCTTAAGGAATAGCGTAGGGAAAATATTGTAACAGCGAAGGGAAAAGTATATGAAACATGGAAAACAAATTAGGGAAATAAGTATAAAAATATAGACTAGGAGTAAGAAATTTGTAGAAATTTAACTCTGACAATAAAGACATGAAACTGAATACCCAGTTAGTCTAGTTCCTTGACAAAGACATTAGTCGAAACGCGTCTGACAGTTTTCAAAAAACGTAATTTGTGGAAATTGCAATTGTAGTATCAGTTAATTATTATCTGACCAAATGTCAAATAAATTCAAAACAATTTAGCAAAATAACTAAACAAACAAAACAAGCTCTTGTAAGGTTTTTAAGGCGGCAAAAAATTGTGTTTTATTTCCAACGGAATGAGTGAATATCCCGAACTTGCTTTCTCTTCTAACAAATAAAGAAACGAAAATTCAATGCGGTTTTCAACAATAATTGCAACGAAAAATCAATGTTTTGATCATTAAACTTTGCACGAAATTAACTCAAATGTATCCGGCCCGGAGTTGGACCAAATTATGTAATTTATTCGATAATCTTTGCACTAAATTAACTCAAATTGCATCCGGCTCGAAGTTGGACCAAATTATGAAATTTATTCGATAATCTTTGCACGAAATTAACTCAAACTGCATCCGGCTCGAAGTTGGACCAAATTATGGAATGTCTTCGATGGCACATTCCATAGAGAATATCCAAAAAAATGTATGAATTAGATGTTGCGGTTTTAGTTCAATGCTGGTTCAATGCAAGTATATAATTGACGAAGGACCTTTAGCGGAACAATCAATAAACACGTGCCGTCACGTAAATTAATTCACCAAATAAAAGTTATCACTAACCTTTTATGTAGCAGCTCTGGTGTTTTCTTGGGTCTTCTTTCTTCAGAGGCTAGCCCCGTAACAGCAGGAACAGTTTCCTAGAGCTTCGTCTGGACAACACGTTACACAAAAATAGCGACGTAATGTTCATTGATTGAGCAAACAAAAATGCGGGTTTAACAACAAATGATGCGCTTTTGTAAACACAAAAGAAACAAAATGAAAGCGGTTTAGCGGTCTTTACGAACGGAGCTAAGAACTCGCGGACTCGTAACACTATAACAACAATAAGCGCCGTCTCTTCAGACGGGATCAAAGCCACCGAAAAGTTCGGAGTACATTACACGACTCTCCCAAGCGTCTAAACAGCTAGGGAACCAAAACACGAATGTCAATACCGTCTATATTTTACACGCAAAAAACACTTACAATTAGCATTAGCGCGACGGAATGTTTTAGAAAAGGTGCAGAAGTTTAAAAATCAATAAAGTAATTCAATCAAATTGAAAACAATACACTAAACAAATTGCGGGAACGCACCACCGGGTGTTCAAAACCACCCGTACACCCCGAATAAGTTGCCACCAACTTAATTTTTTTAATAAACTGACGACGTAACCATAGGTAAATGGGTTATGCTCTATCGATTAGAAGCAAAATAACTTCCGATTTAAACCGAAAGGGGCTTTAACCGGAAGTTAATTTTTCCAAATGAAACATGCATATTTTTATAGCGGAATGGATTCTACGTTGAAAAATGTATTGTTAGAATTTTTTTTTTGAAAAAAAAAAACATTTTTAATCCTCTGAAGTACCTTAGAATAAAGATCCGATTAAAACAGCTTATTATGCAAAACCAACAAAATACCACTTTTACCAAGAATATGAACTCTTCGTCCGGGAATACGTGAAACAAAGCAATAATCACTTCCGGTTCCTTACAGAAGTGGGAAATTCCAACCGAAAGTACGTTTTTCTTTCAACAAGATATTTACACTCGAAACTTGGATTCGGATCTTTGTAGAAGTAACCGTCGTAGGGCAGAATACTTTGTCTCGACATATCGTGTTTTTTAAGTTTGAAAAAAGGAACCCTAGAGACCAATTTCCCACTTCCGGTTAGTACCGGAAGTAAGTACTGCCTTGTTACGCTATTCTACATTGAGTTCGAATCCAAGTTTGGAATGTACATACCTCGCTCAAGAAAAACGTACTTCCGGTTAGAATTTCCCACTTCCAGAAGTGATTAATGCTTTATTAAAGGTATTCTCGGATGAAGAGTTCTTACTATTGGTTAAAGTTGTATATTGTTTGTTTTGCATATAAAGCTGTTTTATTCGAATTTAATTTTCTAAGGTACTTTAGAGTTTCTAAAAATGCATTGCTTCAAAAAAATCTTTTAACAATAGATGTCGATTTTTCAACCTAGAATCAGAATCCGCTTAAAACATGCATGTTCCAGTTGAAAAAATTATCTTCCGGTCTTTCAAGGTCACTTCCGGTTTAAACGAGAAGTTTATTTTGCGTTCAGTCGATAGAACATACTCCATTTACATAAGGATATGTGGTCAATTTATTTAAAAAATAGATTGGTGGTATCATCTTGTGAGTGTACGGGTGGTTTTGAACACCCTATATATAAGTAGGCATGTGATCCAATTTGCCAAATTGGTATGGATTAACTTTTAGAAGGAAGTTTTCCAGTTCTCTTGCCTTTTAAATGTTAGACCTGGCGCGGTACTCACCTTTTCTCAGCCTACCGATATAGCTTATATTTCTTCTTTACAGTAATAATTGTTTAGTTCATCTGGTAGGCGAATTTATCCAATTTGTTTAAATGTTCTTTACATTTATTTCGTTGTTCGTTGATATCTTAATTTAGAGCAAACATTTTCAACTACTTAATCTTATTTATCTAATCATTTGTTTTTGTTCGACTGATGTCATCATTTGAGTTGGTCAGTTATGGCACTCCTCGTGCTCTTTGATACTGAAACAGGTGGATCATATCTCTTATTCACCTAAACAAAAATCGATTCAAGAGATCAAAATGCTGTGATTGAAGCTTTAGGAGATATTTTGTCAGAGGACCAGTTCTGTTTTGAAATATTCTACAATAGCTGTCAAAGCTATATGATGAGGCATGTTTTAGCAACAAAAAAAAATATATATATTTAATTCATTTACATCACCTTAGTTAGAACTCAAAGGGTATGATACAAAGATATATATATATATATATATATATATATATATATATATATATATATATAGATAGTTTTCAAGAGCATTACATTTACTAGAAGGGTACAGAAACACGTACATGTGTAAATTGAAAATAGGATATAATTTTAAACTTAAATGCATACTTTGTACATTAGTTACAAAACATAAGTTATCAGAGTTTATTAACTGTTAGTTTTATCTTGGTTCTGTTGATAATTTTCTTCCAGCATTTTTAAATTTTCAGTTAGAGTAGCAACCTCATCAAATCTTTTTGCTTTTCTAGCCTGGCTGATATAACTTTTAACAATACTAATTTGGTCTAAAATAGGATTTTCACTGTTTAATGTTACTGAGTCAGCAGAAATGTTTACAGGAGACCAACCAGTAGCTACAGTAACTTTCCTGACATTCATTCTTTGTGTAGGCAATAAATCATCATGTCTAATGGACAAAGAGCGTTCCTTTTTAATTTTGTCCAGTTCCTGTAACGTTGGTGGCGAAGGCAAAGTAAGTAGGGAATCTTTTATGTAAAGAGATGTAGCTTTTCGAATACTATTTTTAAGAAACTCTTCTTTAGAAGTTGCATCATCACCAGGTAGGGAAGCAATCTTTTTACTTAATGTATCTATTAGTTGTGCCTGATCTGCTATTGACGTCCTCAAAGATTGAAGATCTTGTAGAAAATAGGTACTTTCACCAGAAATTACAGAATTATACATCTGAAATACCCAAAAATATAGCATAAGAAAAAAGTAACTTTTCATATGTTTACTTGACGTGGAAAAACACGTTATTATCTATACAATAAAATAGGCAAAGACAAAACGGTTCGGTACCATTTTCTCCTTTGTCCATCAACCGGTTTTCTTTATTTTTGTTTTGTTTAGTACCTATTGACAACCTTCAGTGCAGAATATATAAAGAATCTTTATTTATGTCTTTTAACATAAGTAATTTAAAGATAAATTATTAATTAAGTCTAAGTGGCGCACCCTATAAACAATTAGCAACCTCACGGCAATTGGAAACGAATAAAACCGTTTATAACTTATCTCCGGTCCAATTGAACTCTACCTTAATTGGCGTGTTGGCTAAGGTTGGCAATTACGCTATTGCTCCCTCTCACATACCAACAGAGAGCATAATATGTGGCGTGAAAATAGCAGTTTCAAAATTAGAAGAGAATACCGCTGAAGTAATTCGACAAGATGCGTCACATGTTGTAAGAAAGTCTAAACCACCCAAAAGGAATCTATCTATTGAAGGAAATGAGGCCTTGAAACAACTTCACTTCAACAAGGACATTGACATTCTAGCTGCTGATAAAGGAAATGCGACTGTAATTTTAGATACAGCGGATTATTCAAACAAAGTACAAACATTGCTACAAGATCCAGCATATAAACAAATTACTACTGACCCAACAACTTATCTGGAGAAAACAGCCAAGGCCAAAATCCAAGCAAGTAGGATCGACAAAAATCTCCAACTGCAACTCATTCCGCGTGAAAAGACATCGAGATGTCCGAAATTCTATGAGTTGCCAAAAGCACATAAAGAAGGTGCACATTTGAGGCCAATAGTAAGCTCAATTTGATCCCCAACACCACAGCTAGCCAAATACCTTGCCCAACAACTTCAACCGTTTGCAGAGGAAGCAGACTGATACGTGAAAAATTCGACACATTTCATCGAAATACTTAGAAAAACGGTCTTACAACCAGAGTGTCTTCTTGTAAGTTTTGACGTAGTGTCCCTTTTCACCAACATCCCTTTCGACGAAGCCTTGGATATCATAATAGAAAAATACAAACCACCTCAACACCTTGTAGACTTAACAAGGCACTGTCTGATGAACACCTATTTTGTTTACGAGAACCAACGATACAAACAAGTGGAAGGAGCTCCAATGGGATCGCCACTCTCACCAGTTATAGCGAACCTTTTTATGGAGAACTTTGAGGAGTTGGCACTAAGAACAACAACTCTTAAACCCAGTTTGTGGTTGCGATATGTGGATGATACATTTGTGATTTGGCCTCATGGGAGGGAACACCTCAATACTTTTTTAGATCACCTTAATGGCATCCATCACAAAATAAAATTTACCATGGAGGTTGAAGCCAACAATCAACTGTCATTCCTTGATGTTCTCATAAATAGGAAGCAAGATGGAACCCTTGGCCATACAGTATATAGGAAAGCAACTCACACCAACAGATACCTTCATGCTAATTCTCATCACCACCCAGCCCAAATACAAGCCGTCGTCAAGACTTTAGTAACCAGATCACAAAGGCTAGCTGACCAGGATAACATCAAAGAAGAAAATGGACAGTTTAAAACAGCTCTGAGACAAAACGGATTTACAGACCGAAATATACAAAGAGCCCTAAAGTCAAAACCGAGACAAACAGACGAGGAGCATGAGACACCAATAACCAAGGCTTATTTACCGTATGTCAAGGGGACCACGGACAGTATTGCAAGAATTCTACGGAGACACAATATCGATACTATTTTCAATACAGACAGAAAAATAAGCACGGTGTTGAGGACTCCGAAGACGAGGATCCCTTTAGAACAACAGGTAGTGTACGAGATTCCATGTGCAGACTGTCATAAAACCTATGTGGGGCAAACTAATAGAAGAATTCAAGCTAGACGTGATGAACACCAGAACGCTGTAAGAAAGCAGGAAAAAACAACATCCATTGCGGAACACGCCACCACGATGTCACACCGAATAGACTTTGAGAACACCAGGGTACTGGCAAATATAGAACACCCGAAATCAAGACTCGTAAAAGAGGCAATTGAAATAGCGAAGAGGCCTCACAGTCTAAACGCACGCAATTAAATTCAGAACTTATCGAATTGTTGGAAAATTCTATTAAACACCGTACCGGCACGGACCCGTCCAATAACAACTCAACCGGAAACAACAAATCAGCAGGCGGGAGGCGTGCCCACTGAACGCCCAGGGCCAATCACACGCAGCCGTTCACGGTGCCAAGCAATAGGCGCCGAGCCGCGACTATATAACAGCGCGAGCGCTTCTGAAAATCTTAGTATTCGAGTAACTAGAAGCGAAAGCAGAAGGCTACGATAATTATGCGAACCGACCTGAAGAGGGCAGATGTGACTCTGCCGAAACGTCGTCAGTTGACCATCGATCCCGGCAGGGATCAGTTATATATATATATATATATATATATATATATATATATATATATATATATATATATATATTAGGGTGTTTAATTTTTAGGCGCTAATTTTTTTTTCGGTCCTACCTGAAAATATGATAATTTTTAAAAGAAAAATATTGCCGCCGCAAAAAAAATAATTAGAAGCTTCACTCATCGAAAAATTCGATTTCCCATATAAATAACACAGGACATTTTTTTGAGGTTTACACTCTATTTTTCGGTTTTAATTTTTTTAGAAAAAATAAAAATACAGCTTTTGTAGGAAATTAAATTTGCTACAAAAAAGTTCCTTTGAGCAAACACCCCTCCGACCAACAGGTTTTGGGTGGTACAGCTGACAAGGTGTATGTTGATAATATTTTTTTAATCGGAATATTTTAATCTTACATTAGATATTATTTACAATAAACCCTGGAAAGTTATTAAAATGTTAATTTCAGAAACAAGATTTTCTATTTAGAACATAAATATAAATTACCATGTATAAATTATTATAATTACTTAAAATGATTTTTTTTCTTTCATTTCTGGTAACATTAATGTTTGTTTATAAGCACTGGGAAATTGCTTTCCATTCATTGCCACAACTTGTAATTGGTATTATTACGACGTGTAATTTTTTATAATTCCATTCAGATCAATGGATATCTGATAAAGATTGTAATACATGCTTAATAATTTAAAAAAATGTGCAAGTCGTAAACAGTGGCTGCTGGTGGGTTATGCAACTGGTGGTGCACTTTACTGGCCAAATATTAGGATTCAAAGATGCAATAAAACAAATCATAGATTTGCGAATACTGCATTTATTTTTTAGAAGTTAAAATATTCGTCGATTTTTTTTTGGAAGCGAAATGTTTGATAATCTTCTTATTAAAGTCTTTCATTGAGTGAATTTTTGTTTGAATACTAAGCACAGAAAGATCATTTACCCGGTCCTGAGACATGGTATTTCTAAGAAACGTTTTAATCCTTCACTCCTGTTTCCGTCCAAATTGGTTCCCGGTCATAAATAATGCAAGGAACACAAAAAAAAAATGTATTCGAGGGGATCACATCCACACAACCATTTCTTTTTATTAGAAATTTCACTTTTAAAACTTCGTGTAAATACTTTTATTTTTCGTTTTGCACTCTTGTTTTAAATTAAGAAATCGCCTAGGTGGTCCAACCAGTTTTATATCTAATTTATTTTGAATCGATTTATTATTGATTTTAACACATCTTGAGCGGGTAATACAACAGACTCAACTTAGCTGCGTAGCGGGCGCATTTAGCGACATAAGCAAAAATTGCGTGTTTGAGAATTTAACATAATGATTAAGATTTATAATGTATTTTTCATCAAAAAAGACAATATTGAATTATTTATATTTATGGCGGCTGATCCAAGATGGTGGGCAAACTTTCTTTTCTTATCTACCCCCATGATATGGGTGCCAAATGAAAGGGTCTGCTGAGAGGAATACGAAAAATAAAATGACGTCACTCTTTATTCAAAATGGCGGATGTTTCAAGGAGACGGACAAAATTGCTCATCTACCCCCATGATATGGGTGTCAAATGAAAGGGTCTAGTGAGAGCAATACGAAAAATAAAATGATGTCACTCTAAATTCGATATGGCGGATGTTTCAAGAAGGCGGACAAAATTTCTTATCGACCCCCATGATACTTTTTCACGCTGTCGGAGAACGTACAATATATTATAATGTAATATTACAAAATTAGAAAACATTTATAATTACACTAGCCGTTATCCGCGGTTCCACCCGCGTACAGAATGTACAAGTCTTTGCAAAAAGAAATAACTTATGAAACATGTGGGTTATCCTATATAACAATTTTTCCTGAAACACCCTACTTAACTATAAATCCACCAATCCCAAATATATTTCAATCAAAACTACAAATGCTTATGGGCCCTATATAACAATTTTATTCGACATTTTTTTGCATTGACTTCTATAGCTGTAACTCTACTTCATCCGATAGTGCAACCATCCTGTATATGCTGCTGTTTATTTGTCACCCAATATAACTTTTTTTAACATCTGCTCCTAACTCTATTCCAGCCTATATTTCTGCTATGCAACTGCTTATGGTCTACGTTATATAACCATTTTTAAGCCACCTTGTAAAATACAATTTCTCTCCACATTATATTTTAAATACCCTTTATAAGGCGACTTTTTCTAACATTGTGATAAACACACTACAAAACTATAATCTTGCTTCGCCCCATGTTTCAGGTATTCCGTATAGTAGGATGCAACTGAACATGCCCTAAATAACAACTTTTTAAAACGTTTCGATCCACCCTAATGGAAATGCCTGTGGAACCCTTGGTGTGTCACAAATGTAAAAGCACAGAGTGGCACCCTAACACGAAACTTTTACTTAAACACTCACCCAAACGGCAACTGCTTTTTGGCCACCCACAGTTTTAATCTTTTTTTTGAACCGCCTTGTATAACTTTATTTCTAGTTCCACCTAAATCCACCCTAAATCCATCCTGTATATACTGCTGCCAATGAGTGAAACAATATAACTTATTTTTGAATCATCCTGTATAACCATAATTTTACTCTACAAAATACATCACCAGCCTGTATGTTCATCTGCATAGGGCCAACCAAATATAACATTTTTTAAACTCTTAACTATAACTCTGCTCCACGCACTATCTTATCTACGCAACTGCTTATGGACTACTATATAACCGTATTTTAACCACACTATGAAGTATAATTTGTCTCCACCTTATATTTCAACCACCCGTATATGCAACTTTTTCTAAAATTGTTTTAATCACTATAACTATAATTATACTTCGATCCACGTTTCAGATATGCTTCAGTTCAAGTTCTTTCCTACAAATTTTTGTATCCAACTTGTTTAACTATAATTCTACTCCACCCTCTATTTAAACCACCTTGTATATGCTGCTACTTATCAGCCACCCAGTATAACATTTTTTGTCCCTCCCTGTATAACTACAAATCCATCAATGCCCAATATATTTCACCAAAACTGCAACTGCTTATAGGGCACCCATATAAAAATTTTGTTCAACAGTTTTTTGAATAACCTTGTATGTATTACAACTACCCTGTATACGTTGCTGCTTATTGGCCAACCAATATATGCAACAACTTAGTTGCCACCCAATATAACATTTCTGTACCACTGTGTATTCTTAAAATTGTACTCGACCCTATATTTCAACCATCCGGTAAATGGAAGAAGAGCTTATAGATTTCTTTATATTTTTTAAACCCACCGGTATAGCTGTAATTATACTCCGCTACATATTTCAACCATCCTATATATGCAATAACTTGTGGATATAAAATAATTTTTTAACCACTCTATAAACTATAATTCCAGTCGGTCTCGCATTTTAACCACCCTGTATAAACAACTTCTTATTACATTTTTTCAACCCAATTCATAAATATAATAACTCAGGAACATATTTCAAAGATCTTAACTGCTTACATAACACATTTTTTCTAAAAAAAAATATCCTCCCTGTATAAATATTCTACCCTTATTTCAACCATATTGTATATGCATCTACTTATGAGCCAAACAATACCCACCCTATATAAATATAATTCTAATCCGCCCGTTTATGAACCACCTGATATATGCAACTATTTATGTCAATATAATCAATATAACTCTTTTGAACCACCCCATATAACTAATTCCACTCCCCCTTATTTCAACCACATTGTATATATGCAGCTGCTTATGATACACCTTATATAACGTTTTTTTAGATTTGTTATATCCATATCATTCTACTCTACCAGATTGTAAGTCAAACTATAAGCTTTGCAACAAAAAAGATTCAGCAAAATCAGTTTAGTAGTTCATATGTGATGCCCGAAGAAAGAAACAAGCAGACAAACTTACAATTTTATAATAGTATAGAAGATATAGATAGATACAAGATATATTCCAAAAAATATAACCACCATTTGTTTAGTAGATAAAAAACAATGAGCAGTACCTTACCCAAAACTAAATTTAATTGATTAATTAGACGACACCGCACATCGGTAAGAACACGGGTAATAATACCTTGTCCGCATATAGTGTAAATAATTTTAAACGGTTTTTTTTACCCGGCCCGCCTTTAATGTGTTAATATAGCCAATGTTAAAGTTGATACTCATTTTCACAGTTATTTAAACACACACACACTCACACACACGCACACACACTCACACACGCACACACACACGCACACCCGGGGTGGTTGTTGGTCCACTACCGGGCGCCTCCCCAGGTGGCGGATAGGGGAACGCTCTCCAGCAATGGGGAGTACTGAGGATTTCCTCAGGGCGGACCAAAATCAGATAGGGGAAGGAACCCCGAAAATAAACCATTTATGGATATGGGTGATAAGGTGAACTTAATACCCCAGGTGGGTACCTCTGCAGAGGGTAATCCCACCACCGGTTCCGATCGAGTGAAAGCCTCGGTGGCCGGTGCACGCTCCACGGATTCTGGGGGGAGCGAATTATCACTGGTTCCGTCACATAGTGACAAGAAGAAGAAGAACACCGTTAATGGTACAACATCGACCATTAAAACTAGAGCTGGCAGCAATACACTATTCAGCCAAGTCCTCCAAAAGGCGAATAGTGGAGTTGACGTCCCCCAAAGGGCAACAGATGAGAGTGGCGCTCCAAACAAATTAGGAGCAAAGATCGATGAGCTCTTGACGTTCATTGGGCCTAGGCACAATGTACATCATGAGATCAAGAAACTGGCACACGCCATTAAGTCAGAATATGACAAATATCTGACGTCAACGACGCAGCCATCTCCTGTAGCGAAACCTGCTACAACACAGACATCGCCAGTAAAGGTGTCAAACACTCAGACACAAGGTGAAAAGCAAAAGGAGGTCCCAAAAGCGGCTGCCTCAAAAGCAGCTAACTCAAAACCGGCTGCATCAACACCGGCGGCCCCAAAGCAGGCGGCTTCAATAAAAGTAGCCTCACTGCCGGGAGACTCGGTAGCAAGGACCTCGCCACCGAAGGCCTCGCCTTCAGTAGCCTCATCAAGTAAGGCACCACTACCAAAAACTCTTAAACCGGTGCTAGCTAGCAAGCTAAAGCCCGGTAAAGAAGGTTGCCAGAACATCGGGCAAACCACCCAGGCAACAACAAGTAGGGTGGTCAATTCAGAAGCGAAGAGAAACAATGAATTAAAATCCAAGTTTAAACCGCAGACCAGAAACAAACCTTCAAACCAGTTGTCAGTCAGTCAGTTGACTGACTGGCAACTGGTAAAGAGGAAAAAGGCCCCGAGGACCAATAAGCAAAAACCAGCGCTACATTGTACGCTGCTTATAAAAAAAGGCGAGAAGAGCTCCCATGCAGATATCTTGCGAGATATCAAAAATGATCATACCTTGCAGGATATAGGCAAAAAAGTCAATAAGATCCGACGAACAGCTAAGGGAGATCTCCTGTTTTTATTCGCGAAGGCAGACGCTCAGGAGATGGAGCGCTACTGTAACGCCATCAAGAATAAGCTCCCAAGCGGGGCCACTGTACAATCTCGAATACCGCAAATCGAGATTGAAATTAAAGACCTGGATGAGATCAGTACCAAGGAAGACGTGGTAAAGCTGCTCAAAGATAATATCGACGGCCTGGCAGAGATCACTGAGGAGGCAGTGAAATCACTTCGACGGGCATATAGATCAACACAAACGGCAGTTGTTTGTCTCCCAGAGGTCCAGGCCAAGAAATCCATCGCACTTGGAAAGCTGAAACTTGCGTGGGGCACAGTACGTGTTCGCGAGAGGATCAGCCTTCGACGGTGCTTCAAATGCTGGCACTTTGGGCACAACGCCCAGGCGTGCAGAGGCAAGACTGACCGAAGCAGTTGTTGTCACAGATGCGGAGGCGCTGGTCACAATGCCTCGGCTTGTCAACAACCTGCCAAGTGCCTACTCTGCAAAGAGAAAGATAGTAGGTCAGACTGCCGGCACGTTGCGGGTAGTTGGAAATGTCCGATCTACCAACAGGCGATGAGAGCAGCACAAGCCCGTAAATGAAAGTACTGCAACTCAACCTCAACCATTGCGAAGCAGCCCAAGACCTACTGGTACAGCGGGTGCGGGAATTGGATTGCGACGTAGCCATAATCTGCGAGCAGTACAAAAACTTCGACACCCTGTCCTGGGTAAATGACACAACGGACAGAGCAGCGATATGGGCTTGCGGTAAACTTCCGTTCCAACAACTCCCAAATACCCCCGAACCATGGCTTGTGAGAGCCAAAGTGGGAGGGGTTCACTTCTATAGCTGCTATGCACCTCCTAGTGCACAGCTCGAGGAGTTCGAGTTATTCTTGGACACCTTGGCGGAGGATGTACGGAAGCGTGAATCGGTCGCCATCGCAGGAGATTTCAACGCCTGGGCAATTGACTGGGGATGCCGGGAAACGAGCGCGAGAGGACGAGCTCTCCTTGAGACCATGTCTTCGCTCAACCTGGTACTCCTCAACACAGGAGCCGTAAGCACATATCGCAAAGGCACTGCCAGCTCCATTATCGACGTGACATTCATTAGCAGCAACCTAATTAAAGGGGGCTGTGAGTGGCGGGTCGATGAAGAGTTTACTAATAGCGACCACCAATCAAATCAACACCACTTCCAAACGAAGAAGATTGTGTGCCAGTCGTGCGAGGTCACAGCCAGTCGGTTGGAACAAAAATGCTTTCGATGCTGATTCCTTCGCCTTGGTTATGGAGCAGGAACCATTGTCAATAGCAACAAGCGCAGAAGCCACTGCCAAAGAGGTAATGACAACCGTTGTCAAGTACTGCGATGCTTCCATGCCAAGGAGACGGCAGAACAACAGCCGCCCACCAGTTTACTGGTGGAACGACACGATCTCACAACACCGACGAGAGTGTCTCAAAGCACGAAGGCTGCATCAACGAGCACGGAGACGCGACAGGGTCACAACAGAAGAACTAAGGCTCGACTATGAGATCAAAAGACAACAACTACGAAGAGCCATTCTCTCAAGCAAGAGATCCTACTGGAAGGAGTTGTGTGACGAAGTTGATCAAGATCCATGGGGAAAACCGTATAAAATCGTGATGCATAAAATTAAAGCCCCCCCCCCCCCATGACAACAACGAACTGCCCCGAATCATTGCACCGCATTGTCACTCACTTGTTTCCTGCGAAACCTGAGCTACCCGCTTATCCTGCTTGGCAGGTGAGGGACGAAGATATACCATCAGTGACTATGAATGAGCTGAAGGGCGCGTGCAACCGGCTCCAAAACGGTAAGGCTCCCGGTCCAGATGGCATACCTAACATCGCGCTAAAATGCGCCATAGCCAATAGGCCTGACATGTTTCTACGCATGTATGAGACCTGCCTAAAGCAGGGGGTTTTCCCGACTAAGTGGAAAAAACAGAGGCTTGTGCTCCTCCCTAAAGGGGGAAAGAAACCTCCCGACGAACCGTCATCATATCGTCCCCTCTGTATGTTGGACTCTGCGGGAAAACTCCTTGAGAGGATAATAGCAGATAGGCTGGAGCCCTACGTTGAGCCAAAACTTTCCACCACCCAATTCGGGTTCAGAAAGGGGAGATCAACCATCGATGCCGTGACACTCGTTACCAACATCGCCAGAGAGGCTATCTCGGGAAAGAGATGGAGAAGAGGTGGAAAAAAGTACTGTCTAATAGCCACCCTGGATATCAAGAACGCCTTTAACTCGGCCCGCTGGGACCGCATTTTGGAGGCTCTTGCCAGGATGGAAGTTCCGCAGTACTTGCGCAGAATGGTTTCAGCCTATTTCAAGGACCGCATCTTGTTGTACCAAACTGAAAATGGGCAAGTAGACTATAAGATCACAGGAGGTGTACCTCAGGGCTCTGTTCTTGGCCCCCTCTTATGGAACGTAATATACAACGACCTGCTCCTGCTCGGTCTGCCTGAGGGCGTCAGGCTAGTGGCATTCGCGGATGATGTGGCATTGATCATAGTGCGCAAGCACATAGAGGAGATACAAACAACCTTCTCATTCGCTATAGCCACAATTCAGCATTGGATGCTCTCAGCGGACTTGAGTTTAGCAGAGCAAAAAACCGAAACACTTCTGGTTAGCAGTCGAAAGGCAAGGGAAACCATCACCCTCAAAATAGGCGACACCTACATACAGTCGCAGCCCTTCATCAGCTATTTGGGGGTGCTCCTGGACACACGGCTCAACTTCAAAGAGCACATAATCGCGGCCAGCAAGAAAGCAGCTGGGGTACAGGGGGCATTATCTAGAATAATGCTGAATGTCGGAGGCCCTAGATAGATAAGAAGACAGCTACTGGCAACAGTAACTACTTCTGTTTTGTTGTACGGGGCACCGGTATGGGAGAAATCGCTCGAGCTACCATCGTACCGCCGGAAAATGAAATCAGTCCAGCGGCTCTCAGCGATTCGAGTGGCATCATCCTACCGCACTGTGTCTTACGAGGCGGTGAGTGTGATTGCCTATACCCTACCAATCGACATCCTGGCTGCAGAAAGGGGACGGCTTTATCGCAGAAAGTTAGAGAAAGACCAACCGACAGGAAACAGCGATGAAAGAGCCATGAGTCTAAGGCAATGGCAGGAGAGGTGGGACAGCTCTACTAAAGGAAGGTGGACATATCGATTGATACCTAACATCAGTCGTTGGGTCAACCGCCAGCATGGGGAGATTGGGTTCTACATCACTCAACTCCTGACTGGACATGGATGCTTTCGAGCATACCTGCACAGGTTCAGGAGGGCAAACTCCCCAAACTGCCCACACTGTACGGACGTGATAGAGGACGAGGAACACGTGTTTTTCTCCTGCCCCCGGTTTCAGGATCAACGTGCTGAAGTGGAGAGGATTCTGGAGACTAATATCGTTCCAGAACAATTAGTAGAAGCCATGCTGAAGGGCCCCCAAGCCTGGAACTTGGTATCAGATTACGCGAAGACTATCCTCAAAGAACTCCGCAATACGTTCGAGGAGTAGGCTTTAGAGGCTTTCAATGTAAGAACAGTAAACATCTGCAATGAACCACCCTTGCGAAGTAGTATTGACTAAGAGTGCCGCAGGGGATCATGGTTGTAGGAGAAAGAGGTTAGGGTTTTAGCGGGTATACGGTGTACTGGTTTCAATGCAACGATTTACTCTTGCTTTGAAGTCATTACATCGGAAGTCCCGCACGACGGCCAGCACGTGCTAGCTAAGTACGGAATGTATTTCCCCCCTCTTCGGATAAAAAAAAAACACACACACGCACACACAGACACACACACACGTTGCGGGTAGTTGGAAATGTCCGATCTACCAACAGGCGATGAGAGCAGCACAAGCCCGTAAATGAAAGTACTGCAACTCAACCTCAACCATTGCGAAGCAGCCCAAGACCTACTGGTACAGCGGGTGCGGGAATTGGATTGCGACGTAGCCATAATCTGCGAGCAGTACAAAAACTTCGACACCCTGTCCTGGGTAAATGACACAACGGACAGAGCAGCGATATGGGCTTGCGGTAAACTTCCGTTCCAACAACTCCCAAATACTCCCGAACCATGGCTTGTGAGAGCCAAAGTGGGAGGGGTTCACTTCTATAGCTGCTATGCACCTCCTAGTGCACAGCTCGAGGAGTTCGAGTTATTCTTGGACACCTTGGCGGAGGATGTACGGAAGCGTGAATCGGTCGCCATCGCAGGAGATTTCAACGCCTGGGCAATTGACTGGGGATGCCGGGAAACGAGCGCGAGAGGACGAGCTCTCCTTGAGACCATGTTTTCGCTCAACCTGGTACTCCTCAACACAGGAGCCGTAAGCACATATCGCAAAGGCACAGCCAGCTCCATTATCGATGTGACATTCGTTAGCAGCAACCTAATTAAAGGGGGCTGTGAGTGGCGGGTCGATGAGGAGTTTACTAATAGCGACCACCAAGCTATTATATGGGAAATCAACACCACTCCCAAACGAAGATTGTGTGTCAGTCGTGCGAGGCCACAGCCAGTCGGTTGGAACAAAAATGCTTTCGATGCTGATTCATTCGCCTTGGTTATGGAGCAGGAACCATTGTCAATAGCAACAAGCGCAGAAGCCACTGCCAAAATGGTAATGACAAGCGTTGTCAAGTCCTGCGATGCTTCCATGCCAAGGAGACTAGAGAACAACAACCGCCCACCAGTTTACTGGTGGAACGACACAATCTCACAACACCGACGATAGTGTCTCAAAGCACGAAGGCTGCATCAACGAGCACGAAGACGCGACAGGGTCACAACAGAAGAACTAAGGCTCGACTATGAGATCAAAAGACAACAACTACGAAGAGCCATTCTCTCGATGCAAGAGATCCTACTGGAAGGAGTTGTGTGACGATGTTAATCAAGATCCATGGGGAAAACCGTATAAAATCGTGATGCATAAAATTAAGGCCCCTCCCATGACATCAACGAACTGCCCCGAATCATTGCACCGCATTGTCACTCACTTGTTTCCTGCGAAGCCTGAGCTACCCGCTTATCATTCGTGGCAGGTGAGGGACGAAGATATACCATCAGTGACTATGAATGAGCTGATGGGCGCGTGCAACCGGCTCCAAAACGGCAAGGCTCCCGGTCCAGATGGCATACCTAACATCGCGCTAAAATACGCCATAGCCAATAGGCCTGACATGTTTCTTCACATGTATGAGACCTGCCTAAAGCAGGGGGTTTTCCCGGCTAAGTGGAAAAAGCAGAGGCTTGTGCTCCTCCCTAAAGGGGGAAAGAAACCTCCCGACGAACCGTCATCATATCGTCCCCTCTGTATGTTGGACTCTGCGGGAAAACTCCTTGAAACGATAATAGCAGATAGGCTGGAGCCCTACGTTGAGCCGAAACTTTCCACCAACCAATTCGGGTTCAGAAAGGGGAGATCAACCATCGATGCCGTGAAACTCGTTACCAACATCGCCAGAGAGGCTATCTCGGGAAAGAGATGGAGAAGAGGTGGAAAAAAGTACTGTCTAATAGCCACCCTGGATATCAAGAACGCCTTTAACTCGGCCCGCTGGGACCGCATTTTGGAGGCTCTTGCCAGGATGGAAGTTCCGCAGTACTTGCGCAGAATGGTTTCAGCGTATTTCAAGGACCGCATCTTGTTGTACCAAACTGAAAATGGGCAAGTAGACTATAAGATCACAGGAGGTGTACCTCAGGGCTCTGTTCTTGGCCCCCTCTTATGGAACGTAATGTACAACGACCTGCTCCTGCTCGGTCTGCCTGAGGGCGTCAGGCTAGTGGCATTCGCCGATGATGTGGCATTGATCATAGTGCGCAAGCACATAGAGGAGATACAAACAACCTTCTCATTCGCTATAGCCACAATTCAGCATTGGATGCTCGCAGCGGACTTGAGTTTAGCAGAACAAAAGACCGAAACACTTCTTGTTAGCAGTCGAAAGGCAAGGGAAACCATCACCTCAAAATAGGCGACTCCTACATACAGTCGCAGCCCTTCATCAGCTATTTGGGGGTGCTCCTGGACGCACGGCTCAACTTCAAAGAGCACATAATCGCGGCCAGCAAGAAAGCAGCTGGGGTACAGGGGGCATTATCTAGAATAATGCTGAATGTCGGAGGCTTTAGACAGATAAGAAGACAGCTACTGGCAACAGTAACTACTTCTGTTTTGTTGTACGGGGCACCGGTATGGGAGAAATCGCTCGAGCTACCATCGTACCGCCGGAAAATGAAATCAGTCCAGCGGCTCTCAGCGATTCGAGTGGCATCATCCTACCGCACTGTGTCTTACGAGGCGGTGAGTGTGATTGCCTCTACCCTACCAATCGACATCCTGGCTGCAGAAAGGGGACGGCTTTATCGCAGAAAGTTAGAGAAAGACCAACCGACAGGAAACAGCGATGAAAGAGCCATGAGTCTAGGGCAATGGCAGGAGAGGTGGGACAGCTCTACTAAAGGCCGGTGGACATATCGACTTGATACCTAACATCAGTCGTTGGGTCAACCGCCAGCATGGGGAGGTTGGGTTCTACATCACTCAACTCCTGACTGGACATGGATGCTTTCGAGCATACCTGCACAGGTTCAGGAGGGCAAACTCCCCAAACTGCCCACACTGTACGGACGTGATAGAGGACGCGGAACACGTGTTCTTCTCCTGCCCCCGGTTTCAGGATCAACGTGCTGAAGTGGAGAGGATTCTGGAGACTAATATCGTTCCAGAACAATTAGTAGAAGCCATGCTGAAGGGCCCCCAAGCCTGGAACTTGGTATCAGATTACGCGGAGACTATCCTCAAAGAACTCCGCAATACGTTCGAGGAGTAGGCTTTAGAGGCTTTCAATGTAAGAGCAGTAAACATCTGCAATGAACCACCCTTGCGAAGTAGTATTGACTAAGAGTGCCGCAGGGGACCATGGTTGTAGGAGAAAGAGGTTAGGGTTTTAGCGGGTATACGGTATACTGGTTTCAATGCAACGATTTACTCTTGCTTTGAAGTCATTGCATCGGGAGTCCCGCACGACGGCCAGCACGTGCTAGCTAAGTACGGAATGTATTTCCCCCCTCTTCGGATAAAAAAAAAACAGACACACACACACACACACAGACACACACACACACACACACACACACAACCCCGGGGTGGTTGTTGGTCCACTACCGGGCGCCTCCCCAGGTGGCGGATAGGGGAACGCTCTTCAGCAATGGGGAGTACTGAGGATTTCCTCAGGGCGGACCAAAATCAGATAGGGGAAGGAACCCCGAAAATAAACCATTTATGGATATGGGTGATAAGGTGAACTTAATACCCCAGGTGGGTACCTCTGCAGAGGATAATCCCGCCACCGGTTCCGATCGAGTGAAAGCCTCGGTGGCCGGTGCACGCTCCACGGATTCTGGGGGGAGCGAATTATCACTGGTTCCGTCACATAGTGACAAGAAGAAGAACACTAGTAATGGTACAACATCGACCATTACAACTAGAGCTGGCAGCAAGACACTATCCAGCCAAGTCCTCCAAAAGGCGAATAGTGGAGTTGACGTCCAACAAAGGGCAACAAATGAGAGTGGCGCTCCAAACAAATTAGGAGCAAAGATCGATGAGCTCTTGAGGTTCATTGGGCCTAGGCACAATGTACATCATGAGATCAAGAAACTGGCACACGCCATTAAGTCAGAATATGACAAATATCAGACGTCAACGACGCGGCCACCTCCTGTAGCGAAACCTGCTACAACACAGACATCGCCAGTAAAGGTGTCAAACACTCAGACACAAGGTGGACAGCAAAAGGAGGTCCCAAAAACGGCTGCCTCAAAAGCAGCTAACTCAAAACCGGCTGCATCAACACCGGCGGCCCCAAAGCAGGCGGCTTCAATAAAAGTAGCCTCTGTAGCAAGGACCTCGCCACCGAAGGTCTCGCCTTCAGTAGCCTCATCAAGTAAGGCACCACCACTTAAAACTCTTAAACCGGTGCTAGCTAGCAAGCTAAAGCCCGGTAAGGAAGGTCGCCAGAACATCGGGCAAACCACCCAGGGAACAAGTAGGGTGGTCAATTCAGAAGCGGAGAGAAACAATGGATTAAAATCCAAGTTTAAACCGCAGACCAAAAACCAACCTGCAAACCAGTCGACTGACTGGCAAGTGGTAAAGAGGAAAAAGGCCCCGAGGACCAATAAGCAAAAACCAGCGCCACATTGTACGCTGCTTATAAAGAAAGGCGAGAAGAGCTCCCATGCAGATATCTTGCGAGGTATCAAGAATGATCCCACCTTGCAGGATATAGGCAAAAAAGTCAATAAGATCCGACGAACAGCTAAGGGAGATCTACTTTTGTTATTCGCCAAGGCAGACGCTCAGGAGATGGAGCGCTATTGTAACGCCATCAAGAATAAGCTCCCAAGCGGGGCCACTGTACAATCTCGAATACCGCAAATCGAGATTGAAATTAAAGACTTGGACGAGATCAGTACCAAGGAAGATGTAGTAAACCTGCTCAAAGATAATATCGACGGCCTGGCAGAGATCACTGAGGAGGCAGTGAAATCACTTCGACGGGCATATAGATCAACACAAACGGCAGTTGTTTGTCTCCCAGAGGTCCAGGCCAAGAAAGCCATCGCACTTGGAAAGCTGAAACTTGCGTGGGGCACAGTACGTGTTCGCGAGAGGATCAGCCTTCGACGGTGCTTCAAATGCTGGCACTTTGGGCACAACGCCCAGGCGTGCAGAGGCAAGACTGACCGAAGCAGTTGTTGTCACAGATGCGGAGGCGCTGGTCACAATGCCTCGGCTTGTCAACAACCTGCCAAGTGCTTACTCTGCAAAGAGAAAGATAGTAGGTCAGACTGCCGGCACGTTGCGGGTAGTTGGAAATGTCCGATCTACCAACAGGCGATGAGAGCAGCACAAGCCCGTAAATGAAAGTACTGCAACTCAACCTCAACCATTGCGAAGCAGCCCAAGACCTACTGGTACAGCGGGTGCGGGAATTGGATTGCGACGTAGCCATAATCTGCGAGCAGTACAAAAACTTCGACACCCTGTCCTGGGTAAATGACACAACGGACAGAGCAGCGATATGGGCTTGCGGTAAACTTCCGTTCCAACAACTCCCAAATACCCCCGAACCATGGCTTGTGAGAGCCAAAGTGGGAGGGGTTCACTTCTATAGCTGCTATGCACCTCCTAGTGCACAGCTCGAGGAGTTCGAGTTATTCTTGGACACCTTGGCGGAGGATGTACGGAAGCGTGAATCGGTCGCCATCGCAGGAGATTTCAACGCCTGGGCAATTGACTGGGGATGCCGAGAAACGAGCGCGAGAGGACGAGCTCTCCTTGAGACCATGTCTTCGCTCAACCTGGTACTCCTCAACACAGGAGCCGTAAGCACATATCGCAAAGGCACAGCCAGCTCCATTATCGATGTGACATTCGTTAGCAGCAACCTAATTAAAGGGGGCTGTGAGTGGCGGGTCGATGAGGAGTTTACTAATAGCGACCACCAAGCTATTATATGGGAAATCAACACCACTCCCAAACGAAGATTGTGTGTCAGTCGTGCGAGGTCACAGCCAGTCGGTTGGAACAAAAATGCTTTCGATGCTGATTCATTCGCCTTGGTTATGGAGCAGGAACCATTGTCAATAGCAACAAGCGCAGAAGCCACTGCCAAAGAGGTAATGACAAGCGTTGTCAAGTCCTGCGATGCATCCATGCCAAGGAGACGGCAGAACAACAGCCGCCCACCAGTTTACTGGTGGAACGACACGATCTCACAACACCGACGAGAGTGTCTCAAAGCACGAAGGCTGCATCAACGAGCACGGAGACGCGACAGGGTCACAACAGAAGAACTAAGGCTCGACTATGAGATCAAAAGACAACAACTACGAAGAGCCATTTTCTCAAGCAAGAGATCCTACTGGAAGGAGTTGTGTGACGAAGTTGACCAAGATCCATGGGGAAAACCGTATAAAATCGTGATGCATAAAATCAAGGCCCCCCCATGACATCAACGAACTGCCCCGAATCATTGCACCGCATTGTCACTCACTTGTTTCCTGCGAAGCCTGAGCTACCCGCTTATCCTTCGTGGCAGGTGAGGGACGAAGATATACCATCAGTGACTATGAATGAGCTGATGGGCGCGTGCAGCCGGCTCCAAAACGGTAAGGCTCCCGGTCCAGATGGCATACCAAACATCGCGCTAAAATGCGCCATAGCCAATAGGCCTGACATGTTTCTACACATGTATGAGACCTGCCTAAAGCAGGGGGTTTTCCCGACTAAGTGGAAAAAGCAGAGGCTTGTGCTCCTACCTAAAGGGGGAAAGAAACCTCCAGACGAACCGTCATCATATCGTCCCCTCTGTATGTTGGACTCTGCGGGAAAACTCCTTGAAAGAATAATAGCAGATAGGCTGGAGCCCTACGTTGAGCCAAAACTTTCCACCAACCAATTCGGGTTCAGAAAGGGGAGATCAACCATCGATGCCGTGACACTCGTTACCAACATCGCCAGAGAGGCTATCTCGGGAAAGAGATGGAGAAGAGGTGGAAAAAAGTACTGTCTAATAGCCACCCTGGATATCAAGAACGCCTTTAACTCGGCCCGCTGGGACCGCATTTTGGAGGCTCTTGCCAGGATGGAAGTTCCGCAGTACTTGCGCAGAATGGTTTCAGCGTATTTCAAGGACCGCATCTTGTTGTACCAAACTGAAAATGGGCAAGTAGACTATAAGATCACAGGAGGTGTACCTCAGGGCTCTGTTCTTGGCCCCCTCTTATGGAACGTAATGTACAACGACCTGCTCCTGCTCGGTCTGCCTGAGGGCGTCAGGCTAGTGGCATTCGCCGATGATGTGGCATTGATCATAGTGCGCAAGCACATAGAGGAGATACAAACAACCTTCTCATTCGCTATAGCCACAATTCAGCATTGGATGCTCGCAGCGGACTTGAGTTTAGCAGAACAAAAGACCGAAACACTTCTTGTTAGCAGTCGAAAGGCAAGGGAAACCATCACCCTCAAAATAGGCGATACCTACATACAGTCGCAGCCCTTCATCAGCTATTTGGGGGTGCTCCTGGACGCACGGCTCAACTTCAAAGAGCACATAATCGCGGCCAGCAAGAAAGCAGCTGGGGTACAGGGGGCATTATCTAGAATAATGCCGAATGTCGGAGGCCCTAGACAGATAAGAAGACAGCTACTGGCAACAGTAACTACTTCTGTTTTGTTGTACGGGGCACCGGTATGGGAGAAATCGCTCGAGCTACCATCGTACCGCCGGAAAATGAAATCAGTCCAGCGGCTCTCAGCGATTCGAGTGGCATCATCCTACCGCACTGTGTCTTACGAGGCGGTGAGTGTGATTGCTTCTACCCTACCAATCGACATCCTGGCTGCAGAAAGGGGACGGCTTTATCGCAGAAAGTTAGAGAAAGACCAACCGACAGGAAACAGCGATGAAAGAGCCATGAGTCTAGGGCAATGGCAGGAGAGGTGGGACAGCTCTACTAAAGGCCGGTGGACATATCGATTGATACCTAACATCAGTCGTTGGGTCAACCGCCAGCATGGGGAGGTTGGGTTTTACATCACTCAACTCCTGACTGGACATGGATGCTTTCGAGCATACCTGCACAGGTTCAGGAGGGCAAACTCTCCAAACTGCCCACACTGTACGGACGTGATAGAGGACGCGGAACACGTGTTCTTCTCCTGCCCCCGGTTTCAGGATCAACGTGCTGAAGTGGAGAGGATTCTGGAGACTAATATCGTTCCAGAACAATTAGTAGAAGCCATGCTGAAGGGCCCCCAAGCCTGGAACTTGGTATCAGATTACGCGGAGACTATCCTTAAAGAGCTCCGCAATACCTTCGAGGAGTAGGCTTTAGAGGCTTTCAATGTAAGAGCAGTTAACATCTGCAATGAACCACCCTTGCGAAGTAGTATTGACAAAGAGTGCCGCAGGGGACCATGGTTGTAGGAGAAAGAGGTTAGGGTTTTAGCGGGTATACGGTATACTGGTTTCAATGCAACGATTTACTCTTGCTTTGAAGTCATTGCATCGGGAGTCCCGCACGACGGCTAGCACGTGCTAGTTAAGTACGCAATGTATTTCCCCCCTCTTCGGATAAAAAAAAAAAAAAAAAAAAAAACACACACACACACACACGGTTTCGGGATCAACGTGCTGAAGTGGAGAGGATTCTGGAGACTAATATCGTTCCAGAACAAATAGTAGAAGCCATGCTGAAGGGCCCCCAAGCCTGGAACTTGGTATCAGATTACGCGGAGACTATCCTTAAAGAGCTCCGCAATACCTTCGAGGAGTAGGCTTTAGAGGCTTTCAATGTAAGAGCAGTTAACATCTGCAATGAACCACCCTTGCGAAGTAGTATTGACAAAGAGTGCCGCAGGGGACCATGGTTGTAGGAGAAAGAGGTTAGGGTTTTAGCGGGTATACGGTATACTGGTTTCAATGCAACGATTTACTCTTGCTTTGAAGTCATTGCATCGGGAGTCCCGCACGACGGCTAGCACGTGCTAGTTAAGTACGCAATGTATTTCCCCCCTCTTCGGATAAAAAAAAAAAAACACACACACACACCCGGGGTGGTTGTTGGTCCACTACCGGGCGCCTCCCCAGGTGGTGGATAGGGGAACGCTCTCCAGCAATGGGGATTTCCTCAGGGCGGACCAAAATCAGATAGGGGAAGGAACCCCGAAAATAAACCATTTATGGATATGGGTGATAAGGTGAACTTAATACCCCAGGTGGGTACCTCTGCAGAGGATAATCCCACCACCGGTTCCGATCGAGTGAAAGCCTCGGTGGCCGGTGCACGCTCCACGGATTCTGGGGGGAGCGAATTATCACTGGTTCCGTCACATAGTGACAAGAAGAAGAAGAACACCGTTAATGGTACAACATCGACCATTAAAACTAGAGCTGGCAGCAATACACTATTCAGCCAAGTCCTCCAAAAGGCGAATAGAGGAGTTGACGTCCCCCAAAGGGCAACAGATGAGAGTGGCGCTCCAAACAAATTAGGAGCAAAGATCGATGAGCTCTTGACGTTCATTGGGCCTAGGCACAATGTACATCATGAGATCAAGAAACTGGCACACGCCATTAAGTCAGAATATGACAAATATCTGACGTCAACGACGCAGCCATCTCCTGTAGCGAAACCTGCTACAACACAGACATCGCCAGTAAAGGTGTCAAACACTCAGACACAAGGTGAAAAGCAAAAGGAGGTCCCAAAAGCGGCTGCCTCAAAAGCAGCTAACTCAAAACCGGCTGCATCAACACCGGCGGCCCCAAAGCAGGCGGCTTCAATAAAAGTAGCCTCACTGCCGGGAGACTCGGTAGCAAGGACCTCGCCACCGAAGGCCTCGCCTTCAGTAGCCTCATCAAGTAAAGCACCACTACCAAAAACTCTTAAACCGGTGCTAGCTAGCAAGCTAAAGCCCGGTAAAGAAGGTTGCCAGAACATCGGGCAAACCATCCAGGCAACAACAAGTAGGGTGGTCAATTCAGAAGCGAAGAGAAACAATGAATTAAAATCCAAGTTTAAACCGCAGACCAGAAACAAACCTTCAAACCAGTTGACTGACTGGCAACTGGTAAAGAGGAAAAAGGCCCCGAGGACCAATAAGCAAAAACCAGAGCCACATTGTACGCTCCTTATAAAGAAAGGCGAGAAGAGCTCCCATGCAGATATCTTGCGAGATATCAAAAATGATCCCACCTTGCAGGATATAGGCAAAAAAGTCAATAAGATCCGACGAACAGCTAAGGGAGATCTCCTGTTTTTATTCGCGAAGGCAGACGCTCAGGAGATGGAGCGCTACTGTAACGCCATCAAGAATAAGCTCCCAAGCGGGGCCACTGTACAATCTCGAATACCGCAAATCGAGATTGAAATTAAAGACCTGGATGAGATCAGTACAAAGGAAGACGTGGTAAAGCTGCTCAAAGATAATATCGACGGCCTGGCAGAGATCACTGAGGAGGCAGTGAAATCACTTCGACGGGCATATAGATCAACACAAACGGCAGTTGTTTGTCTCCCAGAGGTCCAGGCCAAGAAATCCATCGCACTTGGAAAGCTGAAACTTGCGTGTGGGGCACAGTACGTGTTCGCGAGAGGATCAGCCTTCGACGGTGCTTCAAATGCTTTCACTTTGGGCACAACGCCCAGGCGTGCAGAGGCAAGACTGACCGAAGCAGTTGTTGTCACAGATGCGGAGGCGCTGGTCACAATGCCTCGGCTTGTCAACAACCTGCCAAGTGCTTACTCTGCAAAGAGAAAGATAGTAGGTCAGACTGCCGGCACGTTGCGGGTAGTTGGAAATGTCCGATCTACCAACAGGCGATGAGAGCAGCACAAGCCCGTAAATGAAAGTACTGCAACTCAACCTCAACCATTGCGAAGCAGCCCAAGACCTACTGGTACAGCGGGTGCGGGAATTGGATTGCGACGTAGCCATAATCTGCGAGCAGTACAAAAACTTCGACACCCTGTCCTGGGTAAATGACACAACGGACAGAGCAGCGATATGGGCTTGCGGTAAACTACCGTTCCAACAACTCCCAAATACCCCCGAACCATGGCTTGTGAGAGCCAAAGTGGGAGGGGTTCACTTCTATAGCTGCTATGCACCTCCTAGTGCACAGCTCGAGGAGTTCGAGTTATTCTTGGACACCTTGGCGGAGGATGTACGGAAGCGTGAATCGGTCGCCATCGCAGGAGATTTCAACGCCTGGGCAATGGACTGGGGATGCCGGGAAACGAGCGCGAGAGGACGAGCTCTCCTTGAGACCATGTCTTCGCTCAACCTGGTACTCCTCAACACAGGAGCCGTAAGCACATATCGCAAAGGCACAGCCAGCTCCATTATCGATGTGACATTCGTTAGCAGCAACCTAATTAAAGGGGGCTGTGAGTGGCGGGTCGATGAGGAGTTTACTAATAGCGACCACCAAGCTATTATATGGGAAATCAACACCACTCCCAAACGAAGATTGTGTGTCAGTCGTGCGAGGTCACAGCCAGTCGGTTGGATCAAAAATGCTTTCGATGCTGATTCATTCGCCTTGGTTATGGAGCAGGAACCATTATCAATAGCAACAAGCGCAGAAGCCACTGCCAAAGAGGTAATGACAAGCGTTGTCAAGTCCTGCGATGCTTCCATGCCAAGGAGACGGCAGAACAACAGCCGCCCACCAGTTTACTGGTGGAACGACACGATCTCACAACACCGAAGAGAGTGTCTCAAAGCACGAAGGCTGCATCAACGAGCACGGAGACGCGACAGGGTCACAACAGAAGAACTAAGGCTCGACTCATCCAGGTCTTTAATTTCAATCTCGATTTGCGGTATTCGAGATTGTACAGTGGCCCCGCTTGGGAGCTTATTCTTGATGGCGTTACAGTAGCGCTCCATCTCCTGAGCGTCTGCCTTCGCGAATAAAAACAGGAGATCTCCCTTAGCTGTTCGTCGGATCTTATTGACTTTTTTGCCTATATCCTGCAAGGTGGGATCATTTTGATATCTCGCAAGATATCTGCATGGGAGCTCTTCTCGCCTTTCTTTATAAGCAGCGTACAATGTGGCGCTGGTTTTTGCTTATTGGTCCTCGGGGCCTTTTTCCTCTTTACCAGTTGCCAGTCAGTCAACTGGTTTGAAGGTTTGTTTCTGGTCTGCGGTTTAAACTTGGATTTTAATTCATTGTTTCTCTTCGCTTCTGAATTGACCACCCTACTTGTTGTTGCCTGGATGGTTTGCCCGATGTTCTGGCAACCTTCTTTACCGGGCTTTAGCTTGCTAGCTAGCACCGGTTAAGAGTTTTGGTAGTGGTGCTTTACTTGATGAGGCTACTGAAGGCGAGGCCTTCGGTGGCGAGGTCCTTGCTACCGAGTCTCCGGCAGTGAGGCTACTTTTATTGAAGCTGCCTGCTTTGGGGCCGCCGGTGTTGATGCAGCCGGTTTGAGTTAGCTGCTTTTGAGGCAGCCGCTTTTGGGACCTCCTTTTGCTTTTCACCTTGTGTCTGAGTGTTTGACACCTTTACTGGCGATGTCTGTGTTGTAGCAGGTTTCGCTACAGGAGATGGCTGCGTCGTTGACGTCAGATATTTGTCATATTCTGACTTAATGGCGTGTGCCAGTTTCTTGATCTCATGATGTACATTGTGCCTAGGCCCAATGAACGTCAAGAGCTCATCGATCTTTGCTCCTAATTTGTTTGGAGCGCCACTCTCATCTGTTGCCCTTTGGGGGACGTCAACTCCTCTATTCGCCTCTTGGAGGACTTGGCTGAATAGTGTATTGCTGCCAGCTCTAGTTTTAATGGTCGATGTTGTACCATTAACGGTGTTCTTCTTCTTCTTGTCACTATGTGACGGAACCAGTGATAATTCGCTCCCCCCAGAATCCGTGGAGCGTGCACCGGCCACCGAGGCTTTCACTCGATCGGAACCGGTGGTGGGATTATCCTCTGCAGAGGTACCCACCTGGGCTATTAAGTTCACCTTATCACCCATATCCATAAATGGTTTATTTTCGGGGTTCCTTCCCCTATCTGATTTTGGTCCGCCCTGAGGAAATCCTCAGTACTCCCCATTGCTGGAGAGCGTTCCCCTATCCGCCACCTGGGGAGGCGCCCGATAGTGGACCAACAACCACCCCGGGTGTGTGTGTGTGTGTGTTTTTTTTTTATCCGAAGAGGGGGGAAATACATTCCGTACTTAGCTAGCACGTGCTGGCCGTCGTGCGGGACTCCCGATGCAATGACTTCAAAGCAAGAGTAAATCGTTGCATTGAAACCAGTATACCGTATACCCGCTAAAACCCTAACCTCTTTCTCCTACAACCATGGTCCCCTGCGGCACTCTTAGTCAATACTACTTCGCAAGGGTGGTTCATTGCAGATGTTTACTGCTCTTACATTGAAAGCCTCTAAAGCCTACTCCTCGAACGTATTGCGGAGTTCTTTGAGGATAGTCTCCGCGTAATCTGATACCAAGTTCCAGGCTTGGGGGCCCTTCACCATGGCTTCTACTAATTGTTCTGGAACGATATTAGTCTCCAGAATCCTCTCCACTTCAGCACGTTGATCCTGAAACCGGGGCAGGAGAAGAACACGTGTTCCGCGTCCTCTATCACGTCCGTACAGTGTGGGCAGTTTGGGGAGTTTGCCCTCCTGAACCTGTGCAGGTATGCTCGAAAGCATCCATGTCCAGTCAGGAGTTGAGTGATGTAGAACCCAACCTCCCCATGCTGGCGGTTGACCCAACGACTGATGTTAGGTATCAGTCGATATGTCCACCGGCCTTTAGTAGAGCTGTCCCACCTCTCCTGCCATTGCCCTAGACTCATGGCTCTTTCATCGCTGTTTCCTGTCGGTTGGTCTTTCTCTAACTTTCTGCGATAAAGCCGTCCCCTTTCTGCAGCCAGGATGTCGATTGGTAGGATGATGCCACTCGAATCGCTGAGAGCCTCTGGACTGATTTCATTTTCCGGCGGTACGATGGTAGCTCGAGCGATTTCTCCCATACCGGTGCCCCGTACAACAAAACAGAAGTAGTTACTGTTGCCAGTAGCTGTCTTCTTATCTGTCTAGGGCCTCCGACATTCGGCATTATTCTAGATAATGCCCCTGTACCCCAGCTGCTTTCTTGCTGGCCGCGATTATGTGCTCTTTGAAGTTGAGCCGTGTGTCCAGGAGCACCCCCAAATAGCTGATGAAGGGCTGCGACTGTATGTAGGTGTCGCCTATTTTGAGGGTGATGGTTTCCCTTGCCTTCCGACTGCTAACAAGAAGTGTTTCGGTCTTTTGCTCTGCTAAACTCAAGTCCGCTGCGAGCATCCAATGCTGAATTGTGGCTATAGCGAAAGAGAAGGTTGTTTGTATCTCCTCTATGTGCTTGCGCACTATGATCAATGCCACATCATCGGCGAATGCCACTAGCCTGACGCCCTCAGGCAGACCGAGCAGGAGCAGGTCGTTGTACATTACGTTTCATAAGAGGGGGCCAAGAACAGAGCCCTGAGGTACACCTCCTGTGATCTTATAGTCTACTTGCCCATTTTCAGTTTGGTACAACAAGATGCGGTCCTTGAAATACGCTGAAACCATTCTGCGCAAGTACTGCGGAACTTCCATCCTGGCAAGAGCCTCCAAAATGCGGTCCCAGCGGGCCGAGTTAAAGGCGTTCTTGATATCCAGGGTGGCTATTAGACAGTACTTTTTTCCACCTCTTCTCCATCTCTTTCCCGAGATAGCCTCTCTGGCGATGTTGGTAACGACTGTCACGGCATCGATGGTTGATCTCCCCTTTCTGAACCCGAACTGGTTGGTGGAAAGTTTTGGCTCAACGTAGGGCTCCAGCCTATCTGCTATTATTCTTTCAAGGAGTTTTCCCGCAGAGTCCAACATACAGAGGGGACGATATGATGACGGTTCGTCTGGAGGTTTCTTTCCCCCTTTAGGTAGGAGCACAAGCTCTGCTTTTTCCACTTAGCCGGAAAAACCCCCTGCTTTAGGCAGGTCTCATACATGTGTAGAAACATGTCAGGCCTATTGGCTATGGCGCATTTTAGCGCGATGTTAGGTATGCCATCTGGACCGGGAGCCTTACCGTTTTGGAGCCGGTTGCACGCGCCCATCAGCTCATTCATAGTCACTGATGGTATATCTTCGTCCCTCACCTGCCACGAAGGATAAGCGGGTAGCTCAGGCTTCGCAGGAAACAAGCGAGTGACAATGCGGTGCAATGATTCGGGGCAGTTCGTTGATGTCATGGGGGTGGCCTTGATTTTATGCATCACGATTTTATACGGTTTTCCCCATGGATCTTGGTCAACTTCGTCACACAACTCCTTCCAGTAGGATCTCTTGCTTGAGAGAATGGCTCTTCGTAGTTGTTGTCTTTTGATCTCATAGTCGAGCCTTAGTTCTTCTGTTGTGACCCTGTCGCGTCTCCGTGCTCGTTGATGCAGCCTTCGTGCTTTGAGACACTCTCGTCGGTGTTGTGAGATCGTGTCGTTCCACCAGTAAACTGGTGGGCGGCTGTTGTTCTGCCGTCTCCTTGGCATGGATGCATCGCAGGACTTGACAACGCTTGTCATTACCTCTTGGCAGTGGCTTCTGCGCTTGTTGCTATTGACAATGGTTCCTGCTCCATAACCAAGGCGAATGAATCAGCATCGAAAGCATTTTTGTTCCAACCGACTGGCTGTGACCTCGCACGACTGACACACAATCTTCGTTTGGGAGTGGTGTTGATTTCCCATATAATAGCTTGGTGGTCACTATTAGTAACTCCTCATCGACCCGCCACTCACAGCCCCCTTTAATTAGGTTGCTGCTAACGAATGTCACATCGATAATGGAGCTGGCTGTGCCTTTGCGATATGTGCTTACGTCTCCTGTGTTGAGGAGTACCAGGTTGAGCGAAGACATGGTCTCAAGGAGAGCTCGTCCTCTCGCGCTCGTTTCCCGGCATCCCCAGTCAATTGCCCAGGCGTTGAAATCTCCTGCGATGGCGACCGATTCACGCTTCCGTACATCCTCCGCCAAGGTGTCCAAGAATAACTCGAACTCCTCGAGCTGTGCACTAGGAGGTGCATAGCAGCTATAGAAGTGAACCCCTCCCACTTTGGCTCTCACAAGCCATGGTTCGGGGGTATTTGGGAGTTGTTGGAACGAAGTTTACCGCAAGCCCATATCGCTGCTCTGTCCGTTGTGTCATTTACCCAGGACAGGGTGTCGAAGTTTTTGTACTGCTCGCAGATTATGGCTACGTCGCAATCCAATTCCCGCACCCGCTGTACCAGTAGGTCTTGGGTTGCTTCGCAATGGTTGAGGTTGAGTTGCAGTACTTTCATTTACGGGCTTGTGCTGCTCTCATCGCCTGTTGGTAGATCGGACATTTCCAACTACCCGCAACGTGCCGGCAGTCTGACCTACTATCTTTCTCTTTGCAGAGTAAGCACTTGGCAGGTTGTTGACAAGCCGAGGCATTGTGACCAGCGCCTCCGCATCTGTGACAACAAGTGCTTCGGTCAGTCTTGCCTCTGCACGCCTGGGCGTTGTGCCCAAAGTGCCAGCATTTGAAGCACCGTCGAAGGCTGATCCTCTCGCGAACACGTACTGTGCCCCACGCAAGTTTCAGCTTTCCAAGTGCGATGGCTTTCTTGGCCTGGACCTCTGGGAGACAAACAACTGCCGTTTGTGTTGATCTATATGCCCGTCGAAGTGATTTCACTGCCTCCTCAGTGATCTCTGCCAGGCCGTCGATATTATCTTTGAGCAGGTTTACTACGTCTTCCTTGGTACTGATCTCGTCCAAGTCTTTAATTTCAATCTCGATTTGCGGTATTCGAGATTGTACAGTGGCCCCGCTTGGGAGCTTATTCTTGATGTCGTTACAATAGCGCTCCATCTCCTGGGCGTCTGCCTTGGCGAATAACAAAAGTAGATCTCCCTTAGCTGTTCGTCGGATCTTATTGACTTTTTTGCCTATATCCTGCAAGGTGGGATCATTCTTGATACCTCGCAAGATATCTGCATGGGAGCTCTTCTCGCCTTTCTTTATAAGCAGCGTACAATGTGGCGCTGGTTTTTGCTTATTGGTCCTCGGGGCCTTTTTCCTCTTTACCACTTGCCAGTCAGTCGACTGGTTTGCAGGTTGGTTTTTGGTCTGCGGTTTAAACTTGGATTTTAATCCATTGTTTCTCTCCGCTTCTGAATTGACCACCCTACTTGTTCCCTGGGTGGTTTGCCCGATGTTCTGGCGACCTTCCTTACCGGGCTTTAGCTTGCTAGCTAGCACCGGTTTAAGAGTTTTAAGTGGTGGTGCCTTACTTGATGAGGCTACTGAAGGCGAGACCTTCGGTGGCGAGGTCCTTGCTACAGAGGCTACTTTTATTGAAGCCGCCTGCTTTGGGGCCGCCGGTGTTGATGCAGCCGGTTTTGAGTTAGCTGCTTTTGAGGCAGCCGCTTTTGGGACCTCCTTTTGCTGTCCACCTTGTGTCTGAGTGTTTGACACCTTTACTGGTGATGTCTGTGTTGTAGCAGGTTTCGCTACAGGAGGTGGCCGCATCGTTGACGTCTGATATTTGTCATATTCTGACTTAATGGCGTGTGCCAGTTTCTTGATCTCATGATGTACATTGTGCCTAGGCCCAATGAACTTCAAGAGCTCATCGATCTTTGCTCCTAATTTGTTTGGAGCGCCACTCTCATTTGTGGCCCTTTGTTGGACGTCAACTCCACTATTCGCCTTTTGGAGGACTTGGCTGGATAGTATCTTGCTGCCAGCTCTAGTTGTAATGGTCGATGTTGCACCATTACTAGTGTTCTTCTTCTTGTCACTATGTGACGGAACCAGTGATAATTCGCTCCCCCCAGAATCCGTGGAGCGTGCACCGGTCACCGAGGCTTTCACTCGATCGGAACCGGTGGCGGGATTATCCTCTGCAGAGGTACCCGCCTGGGGTATTAAGTTCACCTTATCACCCATATCCATAAATGGTTTATTTTCGGGGTCCCTTCCCCTATCTGATTTTGGTCCGCCCTGAGGAAATCCTCAGTACTCCCCATTGCTGGAGAGCGTTCCCCTATCCGCCACCTGGGGAGGCGCCCGGTAGTGGACCAACAACCACCCCGGGTGTGTGTGTGTGTGTGTGTGTGTGTAGCACGTGCTGGCCGTCGTGCGGGACTCCCGATGCAATGACTTCAAAGCAAGAGTAAATCGTTGCATTGAAGCCAGTATAACGTATACCCGCTAAAACCCTAACCTCTTTCTCCTACAACCATGGTCCCCTGCGGCATTCTTAGTCAATACTACTTCGCAAGGGTGGTTCATTGCAGATGTTTACTGCTCTTACATTGAAAGCCTCTAAAGCCTACTCCTCGAACGTATTGCGGAGTTCTTTGAGGATAGTCTCCGCGTAATCTGATACCAAGTTCCAGGCTTGGGGGCCCTTCAGCATGGCTTCTACTAATTGTTCTGGAACGATATTAGTCTCCAGAATCCTCTCCACTTCAGCACGTTGATTCTGAAACCGGGGGCAGGAGAAGAACACGTGTTCCGCGTCCTCTATCACGTCCGTACAGTGTGGGCAGTTTGGGGAGTTTGCCCTCCTGAACCTGTGCAGGTATGCTCGAAAGCATCCATGTCCAGTCAGGAGTTGAGTGATGTAGAACCCAACCTCCCCATGCTGGCGGTTGACCCAACGACTGATGTTAGGTATCAGTCAATATGTCCACCGGCCTTTAGTAGAGCTGTCCCACCTCTCCTGCCATTGCCCTAGACTCATGGCTCTTTCATCGCTGTTTCCTGTCGGTTGGTCTTTCTCTAACTTTCTGCGATAAAGCCGTCCCCTTTCTGCAGCCAGGATGTCGATTGGTAGGGTAGAGGTAATCACACTCACCGCCTCGTAAGACACAGTGCGGTAGGATGATGCCACTCGAATCGCTGAGAGCCGCTGGACTGATTTCATTTTCCGGCGGTACGATGGTAGCTCGAGCGATTTCTCCCATACCGGTGCCCCGTACAACAAAACAGAAGTAGTTACTGTTGCCAGTAGCTGTCTTCTTATCTGTCTAAAGCCTCCGACATTCAGCATTATTCTAGATAATGCCCCCTGTACCCCAGCTGCTTTCTTGCTGGCCGCGATTATGTGCTCTTTGGAGTTGAGCCGTGCGTCCAGGAGCACCCCCAAATAGCTGATGAAGGGCTGCGACTTTATGTAGGAGTCGCCTATTTTGAGGGTGATGGTTTCCCTTGCCTTTCGACTGCTAACAAGAAGTGTTTCGGTCTTTTGTTCTGCTAAACTCAAGTCCGCTGCGAGCATCCAATGCTGAATTGTGGCTATAGCGAATGAGAAGGTTGTTTGTATCTCCTCTATGTGCTTGCGCACTATGATCAATGCCACATCATCGGCGAATGCCACTAGCCTGACGCCCTCAGGCAGACCGAGCAGGAGCAGGTCGTTGTACATTACGTTCCATAAGAGGGGGCCAAGAACAGAGCCCTGAGGTACACCTCCTGTGATCTTATAGTCTACTTGCCCATTTAGAGTTTGGTACAACAAGATGCGGTCCTTGAAATACGCTGAAACCATTCTGCGCAAGTACTGCGGAACTTCCATCCTGGCAAGAGCCTCCAAAATGCGGTCCCAGCGGGCCGAGTTAAAGGCGTTCTTGATATCCAGGGTGGCTATTAGACAGTACTTTTTTCCACCTCTTCTCCATCTCTTTCCCGAGATAGCCTCTCTGGCGATGTTGGTAACGAGTGTCACGGCATCGATGGTTGATCTCCCCTTTCTGAACCCGAATTGGTTGGTGGAAAGTTTCGGCTCAACGTAGGGCTCCAGCCTATCTGCTATTATCGTTTCAAGGAGTTTTCCCACAGAGTCCAACATACAGAGGGGACGATATGATGACGGTTCGTCGGGAGGTTTCTTTCCCCCTTTAGGGAGGAGCACAAGCCTCTGCTTTTTCCACTTAGCCGGGAAAACCCCCTGCTTTAGGCAGGTCTCATACATGTGTAGAAACATGTCAGGCCTATTGGCTATGGCGCATTTTAGCGCGATGTTAGGTATGCCATCTGGACCGGGAGCCTTACCGTTTTGGAGCCGGTTGCACGCGCCCATCAGCTCACTCATAGTCACTGATGGTATATCTTCGTCCCTCACCTGCCACGAAGGATAAGCGGGTAGCTCAGGCTTCGCAGGAAACAAGTGAGTGACAATGCGGTGCAATGATTCGGGGCAGTTCGTTGATGTCATGGGAGGGGCCTTAATTTTATGCATCACGATTTTATACGGTTTTCCCCATGGATCTTGATTAACATCGTCACACAACTCCTTCCAGTAGGATCTCTTGCATCGAGAGAATGGCTCTTCGTAGTTGTTGTCTTTTGATCTCATAGTCGAGCCTTAGTTCTTCTGTTGTGACCCTGTCGCGTCTTCGTGCTCGTTGATGCAGCCTTCGTGCTTTGAGACACTATCGTCGGTGTTGTGAGATTGTGTTGTTCCACCAGTAAACTGGTGGGCGGCTGTTGTTCTGCCGTCTCCTTGGCATGGAAGCATCGCAGGACTTGACAACGCTTGTCATTACCATTTTGGCAGTGGCTTCTGCGCTTGTTGCTATTGACAATGGTTCCTGCTCCATAACCAAGGCGAATGAATCAGCATCGAAAGCATTTTTGTTCCAACCGACTGGCTGTGGCCTCGCACGACTGACACACAATCTTCGTTTGGGAGTGGTGTCGATTTCCCATATAATAGCTTGGTGGTCGCTATTAGTAAACTCCTCATCGACCCGCCACTCACAGCCCCCTTTAATTAGGTTGCTGCTAACGAATGTCACATCGATAATGGAGCTGGCTGTGCCTTTGCGATATGTGCTTACGGCTCCTGTGTTGAGGAGTACCAGGTTGAGCGAAAACATGGTCTCAAGGAGAGCTCGTCCTCTCGCGCTCGTTTCCCGGCATCCCCAGTCAATTGCCCAGGCGTTGAAATCTCCTGCGATGGCGACCGATTTACGCTTCCGTACATCCTCCGCCAAGGTGTCCAAGAATAACTCGAACTCCTCGAGCTGTGCACTAGGAGGTGCATAGCAGCTATAGAAGTGAACCCCTCCCACTTTGGCTCTCACAAGCCATGGTTTTTTTTTTTTTTTTTTTTTTTTTTTTTTTTTTTTTTTTTTTTGTGTGTGTCTGTGTGTGTGTGTCTGTGTGTGCGTGTGTGTGTGTGTTTTTTTTTTATCCGAAGAGGAGGGAAATACATTCCGTACTTAGCTAGCACGTGCTGGCCGTCGTGCGGGACTCCCGATGTAATGACTTCAAAGCAAGAGTAAATCGTTGCATTGAAACCAGTACACCGTATACCCGCTAAAACCCTAACCTCTTTCTCCTACAACCATGATCCCCTGCGGCACTCTTAGTCAATACTACTTCGCAAGGGTGGTTCATTGCAGATGTTTACTGTTCTTACATTGAAAGCCTCTAAAGCCTACTCCTCGAACGTATTGCGGAGTTCTTTGAGGATAGTCTTCGCGTAATCTGATACCAAGTCCAGGCTGGGGGCCCTTCAGCATGGCTTCTACTAATTGTTCTGGAACGATATTAGTCTCCAGAATCCTCTCCACTTCAGCACGTTGATCCTGAAACCGGGGGCAGGAGAAGAACACGTGTTCCTCGTCCTCTATCACGTCCGTACAGTGTGGGCAGTTTGGGAGTTTGCCCTCTGAACCTGTGCAGGTATGCTCGAAAGCATCCATGTCCAGTCAGGAGTTGAGTGATGTAGAACCCAATCTCCCCATGCTGGCGGTTGACCCAACGACTGATGTTAGGTATCAATCGATATGTCCACCTTCCTTTAGTAGAGCTGTCCACCTCTCCTGCCATTGCCTTAGACTCATGGCTCTTTCATCGCTGTTTCCTGTCGGTGGTCTTTCTCTAACTTTCTGCGATAAAGCCGTCCCTTTCTGCAACCAGGATGTCGATGGTAGGGTAGAGGCAATCACACTCACCGCCTCGTAAGACACAGTGCGGTAGGATGATGCCACTCGAATCACTGAGAGCCGCTGGACTGATTTCATTTCCGGCGGTACGATGGTAGCTCGAGCGATTCTCCCATACCGGTGCCCGTACAACAAACAGAAGTAGTTACTGTTGCCAGGAGCTGTCTTCTTATCTGTCTAGGGCCTCCGACATTCGGCATTATTCTAGATAATGCCCCTGTACCCCAGCTGCTTTCTTGCTGGCCGCGATTATGTGCTCTTTGAAGTTGAGCGTGTGCAGGAGCACCCCCAAATAGCTGATGAAGGGCTGCGACTGTATGTAGGTGTCGCCTATTTGAGGGTGATGGTTTCCCTTGCCTTTCGACTGCTTACAGAAGTGTTTCGGTTTTTGCTCTGCTAAACTCAAGTCCGCTGAGAGCATCCAATGCTGAATTGTGGCTATAGCGAATGAGAAGGTTGTTTGTATCTCCTCTATGTGCTGCGCACTATGATCAATGCCACATCATCGACGAATGCCACTAGCCTGACGCCCTCAGGCAGAACGAGCAGGAGCAGCGTTGTACATTACGTTCCATAAGAGGGGGCCAAGAACAGAGCTGAGGTACACCTCCTGTGATCTTATAGTCTACTTGCCCATTTTCAGTTTGGTACAACAAGATGCGGTCCTTGAAATAGGCTGAAACCATTCTGCGCAAGTACTGCGGAACTTCCATCCTGGCAAGAGCCTCCAAAATGCGGTCCCAGCTGGCCGAGTTAAAGGCGTTCTTGATATCCAGGGTGGCTATTAGACAGTACTTTTTTCCACTATTATATGGGAAATCAACACCACTCCCAACGAAGATTGTGTGTCAGTCGTGCGAGGTCACAGCCAGTCGGTTGGAACAAAAATGCTTTCGATGCTGATTCATTCGCCTTGGTTATGGAGCAGGAACCATTGTCAATAGCAACAAGCGCAGAAGCCACTGCCAAAGAGGTAATGACAAGCGTTGTCAAGTCCTGCGATGCATCCATGCCAAGGAGACGGCAGAACAACAGCCGCCCACCAGTTTACTGGTGGAACGACACGATCTCACAACACCGACGAGAGTGTCTCAAAGCACGAAGGCTGCATCAACGAGCACGGAGACGCGACAGGGTCACAACAGAAGAACTAAGGCTCGACTATGAGATCAAAAGACAACAACTACGAAGAGCCATTCTCTCAAGCAAAAGATCCTACTGGAAGGAGTTGTGTGACGAAGTTGACCAAGATCCATGGGGAAAACCGTATAAATCGTGATGCATAAATCAAGGCCACCCCCATGACATCAACGAACTGCCCCGAATCACTGCACCGCATTGTCACTCACCTGTTTCCTGCGAAGCCTGAGCTATCCGCTTATCCTTCGTGGCAGGTGAGGGACGAAGATATACCATCAGTAACTATGAATGAGCTAATGGGCGCGTGCAACCGGCTCCAAAACGGTAAGGCTCCCGGTCCAGATGGCATACCTAACATCGCGCTAAAATGCGCCATAGCCAATAGGCCTGACATGTTTCTACACATGTATGAGACCTGCCTAAAGCAGGGGGTTTTCCCGACTAAGTGGAAAAAGCAGAGGCTTGTGCTCCTACCTAAAGGGGGAAAGAAACCTCCCGACGAACCGTCATCATATCGACTCTGCAGGAAAGCTCCTTGAAAGGATAATAGCAGATAGCCCTACGTTGAGCCGAAACTTTCCACCAACCAATTCGGGTTCAGAAAGGGGAGATCAACCATCGATGCCGTGACACTCGTTACCAACATCGCCAGAGAGGCTATCTCGGGAAAGAGATGGAGAAGAGGTGGAAAAAAGTACTGTCTAATAGCCACCCTGGATATCAAGAACGCCTTTAACTCGGCCCGCTGGGACCGCATTTTGGAGGCTCTTGCCAGGATGGAAGTTCCTCAGTACTTGCGCAGAATGGTTTCAGCGTATTTCAAGGACCGCATCTTGTTGTACCAATCTGAAAATGGGCAAGTAGACTATAAGATCACAGGAGGTGTACCTCAGGGCTCTGTTCTGGGCCCACTCTTATGGAACGTAATGTACAACGACCTGCTCCTGCTCGGTCTGCCTGAGGGCGTCAGGCTAGTGGCATTCGCCGATGATGTGGCATTGATCATAGTGCGCAAGCACATAGAGGAGATACAAACAACTTTTCTCATTCGCTATAGCCACAATTCAGCATTGGATGCGCTCAGCGGACTTGAGTTTAGCAGAACAAAAGACCGAAACACTTCTTGTTAGCAGTCGAAAGGCAAGGGAAACCATCACCCTCAAAATAGGCGACACCTACATACAGTCGCAGCCCTTCATCAGCTATTTGGGGGTGCTCCTGGACACACGGCTCAACTTCAAAGAGCACATAATCGCGGCCAGCAAGAAAGCAGCTGGGGTACAGGGGCATTATCTAGAATAATGCCGAATGTCGGAGGCCCTAGACAGATAAGAAGACAGCTACTGGCAACAGTGACTACTTCTGTTTTGTTGTACGGGGCACCGGTAAGGGAGAAATCGCTCGAGCTACCATCGTACCGCCGGAAAATGAAATCAGTCCAACGGCTCTCAGCGATTCGAGTGGCATCATCCTACCGCACTGTGTCTTACGAGGCGGTGAGTGTGATTGCCTCAACCCTACCAATCGACATCCTGGCTGCAGAAAGGGGACGGCTTTATCGCAGAAAGTTAGAGAAAGACCAACCGACAGGAAACAGCGATGAAAGAGCCATGAGTCTAGGGCAATGGCAGGAGAGGTGGGACAGCTGTACTAAAGGCCGGTGGACATATCGATTGATACCTAACATCAGTCGTTGGGTCAACCGCCAGCATGGGGAGGTTGGGTTCTACATCACTCAACTCCTGACTGGACATGGATGCTTTCGAGCATACCTGCACAGGTTCAGGAGGGCAAGCTCCCCAAACTGCCCGCACTGTACGGACCTGATAGAGGACGCGGAACACGTGTTCTTCTCCTGCCCCCGGTATCAGGATCAACGTGCTGAAGTGGAGAGGATTCTGGAGACTAATATCGTTCCAGAACAATTAGTAGAAGCCATGCTGAAGGGCCCCCAAGCCTGGAAGTTGGTATCAGATTACGCGGAGACTATCCTCAAAGAACTCCGCGATAAGTTCGAGGAGTAGGCTTTAGAAGCTTTCAATGGAAGGGCAGTAAACATCTGCAATGAACCACCCTTGCGAAGTAGTATTGAGTAAGAGTGCCGCAGGGGACCATGGTTGTAGGAGAAAGAGGTTAGGGTTTTAGCGGGTATACGGTATACTGGTTTCAATGCAACCATTTACTCTTGCTTTGAAGTCATTACATCGGGAGTCCCGCACGACGGCCAGCACGTGCTAGCTAAGTACGCAATGTATTTCCCCCTCTTCGGATTAAAAAAAAAACACCCGGGGTGGTTGCTGGTCCACAACCGGGCGCCTCCCCAGGTGGCGGATAGTGGGACGCTCTCCAGTAATGGGGAGTACTGAGGATTTCCTCAGGGCGGACCAAAATCAGATAGGGGAAGGAACCCCGAAAATAAACCATTAATGGATATGGGTGATAAGGTCAACTTAATACCCCAGGTGGGTACCTCTGCAGAGGATAATCCCACCACCGGTTCCGATCGAGTGAAAGCCTCGGTGGCCGGTGCACGCTCCACGGATTCTGGGGGGAGCGAATTATCACTGGTTCCGTCACATAATGACAAGAAGAAGAAGAACACCGTTAATGGTACAACATCGACCATTAAAACTAGAGCTAGCAGCAAGACACTATTCAGCCAAGTCCTCCAAAAGGCGCATAGTGGTGTTGACGTCCCCCAAAGGGCAACAGATGAGAGTGGCGCTCCAAACAAATTAGGAGAAAAGATCGATGAACTCTTGAGGTTCATTGGGCCTAGGCACAATGTACATCATGAGAACAAGAAACTGGCACACGCCATTAAGTCAGAATATGACAAATATCTGACGTCAACGACGCGGCCATCTCCTGTAGCGAAACCTGCTACAACACAGACATCGCCAGTAAAGGTGTCAAACACTCAGACACAAGGTGAAAAGCAAAAGGAGGTCCCAAAAGCGGCTGCCTCAAAAGCAGCTAACTCAAAACCGGCTGCATCAACACCGGCGGCCCCAAACTAGGCGGCTTCAATAAAAGTAGCCTCACTGCCGGGAGACTCGGTAGCAAGGACCTCGCCACCGAAGGCCTCGCCTTCAGTAGCCTCATCAAGTAAAGCACCACTACCAAAAACTCTTAAACCGGTGCTAGCTAGCAAGCTAAAGCCCGGTAAAGAAGGTTGCCAGAACATCGGGCAAACCATCCAGGCAACAACAAGTAGGGTGGTCAATTCAGAAGCGAAGAGAAACAATGAATAAAATCCAGTTTAAACCGCAGACCAGAAACAAAACTTCAAACCAGTTGACTGACTGGCAACTGGTAAAGAGGAAAAAGGCCCCGAGGACCAATAAGCAAAAACCAGCGCCACATTGTACGCTGCTTATAAAGAAAGGCGAGAAGAGCTCCCATGCAGATATCTTGCGAGATATCAAAAATGATCCACCTTGCAGGATATAGGCAAAAAAGTCAATAAGATCCGACGAACAGCTAAGGGAGATCTCCTGTTTTTATTCGCGAAGGCAGACGCTCAGGAGATGGAGCGCTACTGTAACGCCATCAAGAATAAGCTCCCAAGCGGGGCCACTGTACAATCTCGAATACCGCAAATCGAGATTGAAATTAAAGACCTGGATGAGATCAGTACAAAGGAAGACGTGGTAAAGCTGCTCAAAGATAATATCGACGGCCTGGCAGAGATCACTGAGGAGGCAGTGAAATCACTTCGACGGGCATATAGATCAACACAAACGGCAGTTGTTTGTCTCCCAGAGATCCAGGCCAAGAAATCCATCGCACTTGGAAAGCTGAAACTTGCGTGGGGCACAGTACGTGTTCGCGAGAGGATCAGCCTTCGACGGTGCTTCAAATGCTGGCACTTTGGGCACAACGCCCAGGCGTGCAGAGGCAAGACTGACCGAAGCAGTTGTTGTCACAGATGCGGAGGCGCTGGTCACAATGCCTCGGCTTGTCAACAACCTGCCAAGTGCCTACTCTGCAAAGAGAAAGATAGTAGGTCAGACTGCCGGCACGTTGCGGGTAGTTGGAAATGTCCGATCTACTAACAGGCGATGAGAGCAGCACAAGTCCGTGAATGAAAGTACTGCAACTCAACCTCAACCATTGTGAAGCAGCCTAAGACCTACTGGTACAGCGGGTGCGGGAATTGGATTGCGACGTAGCCATAATCTGCGAGCAGTACAAAAACTTCGACACCCTGTCCTGGGTAAATGACACAACAGTACAGAGCAGCATAATGGGCTTGCGGTAAAACTTCCGTTCCAACAACTCCCAAATACCCCCGAACCATGGCTTGTGAGAGCCAAAGTGGGAGGGGTTCACTTCTATAGCTGCTATGCACCTCCTAGTGCACAGCTCGAGGAGTTCGAGTTATTCTTGGACACCTTGGCGGAGGATGTACGGAAGCGTGAATCGGTCGCTATCGCAGGTGATTTCAACGCCTGGGCAATTGATTGGGGATGCCCGGAAACGAGCGCGAGAGGACGAGCTCTCCTTGAGACCATGTCTTCGCTCAACCTGGTACTCCTCAACACAGGAGCCGTTAGCACATATCGCAAAGGCACTGCCAGCTCCATTATCGACGTGACATTCGTTAGCAGCAACCTAATTAAAGGGGGCTGTGAGTGGCGGGTCGATGAAGAGTTTACTAATAGCGACCACCAAGCTATTATTTGGGAAATCAACACCACTCCCAAACGAAGAAGATTGTGTGTCAGTCGTGCGAGGTCACAGCCAGTCGGTTGGAACAAAAATGCTTTCGATGCTGATTCATTCGCCTTGGTTATGGAGCAGGAACCATTGTCAATAGCAACAAGCGCAGAAGCCACTGCCAAAGAGGTAATGACAAGCGTTGTCAAGTCCTGCGATGCTTCCATGCCAAGGAGACGGCAGAACAACAGTCACCCACCAGTTTACTGGTGGAACGACACGATCTCACAACACCGACGAGAGTGTCTCAAAGCACGAAGGCTGCACCAATGAGCACGGAGACGCGACAGGGTCACAACAGAAGAACTAAGGCTCGATTATGAGATCAAAAGACAACAACTACGAAGAGCCATTCTCTCAAGCAAGAGATCCTACTGGAAGGAGTTGTGTGACGAAGTTGATCAAGATCTATGGGGAAAACCGTATAAAATCGTGATGCATAAAATTAAGCCCCCCCCATGACATCAACGAACTGCCCCGAATCATTGCACCGCATTGTCACTCACTTGTTTCCTGCGAAGCCTGAGCTACCCGCTTATCCTGCGTGGCAGGTGAGGGACGAAGATATACCATCAGTGACTATGAATGAGCTGATGGGCGCGTGCAACCGGCTCCAAAACGGTAAGGCTCCCGGTCCAGATGGCATACCTAACATCGCGCTAAAATGCGCCATAGCCAATAGGCCTGACATGTTTCTACACATGTATGAGACCTGCCAAAAGCAGGGGGTTTTCCCGACTAAGTGGAAAAAGCAGAGGCTTGTGCTCCTCCCTAAAGGGGGAAAGAAACCTCCAGACGAACGGTCATCATATCGTCCCCTCTGTATGTTGGACTCTGCGGGAAAACTCCTTGAAAGGATAATTGCAGATAGGCTGGAGCCCTACGTTGAGCCGAAACTTTCCACTAACCAATTCGGGTTCAGAAAGGGGAGATCAACCATCGATGCCGTGACACTCGTTACCAACATCGCCAGAGAGGCTATCTCGGGAAAGAGATGGAGAAGAGGTGGAAAAAAGTACTGTCTAATAGCCACCCTGGATATCAAGAACGCCTTTAACTCGGCCCGCTGGGACCGCATTTTGGAGGCTCTTGCCAGGATGGAAGTTCCTCAGTACTTGCGCAGAATGGTTTCAGCGAGTAATGGTTGTTTGTTTGGGAAGTTAGTTTTTTAAAAAAATAAAAATTAACAACTCAAAATCTACCAATTTTGTATTTGAAGCGTGTTGACAGTAAGAAGACAACTTTTACAATGACAATTAAAACAATTAAAATAATATAATCAGTTTTGTACAATCATCAAGATGCAGATTAATAATAACAGGATGTGCAAGATAAACAATAATTTATATCTACAGTGTGGAATTTACTAACATAATTCCTCCCCGGCGAAATGGAACTTCAGGGGTGGCATGAAGTTCTGACGACTCCTGGCGTTTTGACTTGGGTTTTCTTGACCATGGCTTGAACTTCTTGTATAATTTGAATGCAATGATTACAAGTATTGCAATGATTATTAGTATTATTGTAATACTAATCGGGTGGCTAGTTTTCTCCAAGGGGTTGATTTCCAAGGGTTGAATTTCATGAGACAATTTGTGTAGCTCTGAAATTTCGTCTAGCTTGATTTGGCGAAGCTGGATGTGATTGAGGGTTGAACTTTCATAATCTTCCGGTATTTGTATTTTTGGGAGTGAAAATTTGGTTGTTTTCGGAAATTCTTGGCTATGGGCGAACATTTGCCTATTTATGGTTATTTGGCATCCTTCAGGAATATTGATTATACTCGGTTCTGTGATTAACTGAATTCCATTTCCATTTTTGCAGTTAAAAGGGGTTTTAATTGGATTTGCTGGAACGGCAATAATTTCGGTTTGGGCAATTTGTTCGATTATATTTGCTGAAAGCCTGGTAGTTCGTACGATGCATTGAGATGAGTCACTTTTGGAAATTATTGAAATTTCGTAACTATCATCTATAGGCTGTGGCTGTCCTCGGCATATATATGTGTCTTCAATTTTTGGGCAATTTTCGGCTGGTATTAGATAAGAAGTAAGACTCATGAGGATATATGGATGTGGAATTATAAGGGTTCGGTTTTTCCATGGAATAGGGAATGAGTGGAAATAATTATATTGTGTAGCATCAAATAATGGTACATACATTATAAAATAGATCAAATTTTCTTCAGTGTGAATATTTACTGAAAACATTTTATAATAATTCCGTAGGTCTTTAAGGTGAAGTATTTGGTTTTGGGAGAAAATTGTATTTAATTCTTTAATATTAAAAGTAAATCTGATTTTGGTAAAATTCCTGGGTGTAATTCTTTGAGATGAGCAAAACTTACTGCGTTTTCAATAGTCATTATAAATTCTTTTATTCTATCTAAATTCATATAAAGCTGTGAAAATGTGTTTTGGATTTTTGTTATAATTTTATGATCTCTAGTTGTCATTTTGAGTTTATTCAAGGCATTTTCTAATTGTTTCATTAAAATATTTTGATCTAAAGCTAATGTTGAAACTGTTTTGTTATAATGTTCGAGAAGTTTAGTTGTAATTGATGTTTGGACTTCAATTCTTTTTGCTATCTTATACTGATTTTCTTCTAGGGTCGATAGGGCTTTATTGATTGATTCACAGTCTTCGTTGTCCATTGTTCCGAATAATATTTTTTGAATATTTCCAATGGGGTTAATTAATCCTGTTCGTACGCGATTTGAAGTAAAAGCGGCTATTCTATTTTTTATCTCTAATATTTGATTAAGATTATGGGTTACCAATTGATTAAATCCCATATGGTTAAGTGATATATTTAAGTTAATAGAATTATTTTTTAATTTCTTATTTTCTATAATATTCTTTAAGGATATTAATATATTTTCATTATTTTCTAATTCTACGTTTAAGTCAGTGAGGTTAATATAGTGAATAAACTTATGATATGTTGAGGGTATTCTAGCTGAACCTAATTCTTGAGTATATATATATAATTGTTAATAGGGGTTATAGTTATTTGGGTATTTATTAAAGGGATTGTCAAAATACAGTAGTATTACTAGTAGTTGGTTGTTCTTCATCTTTGTCTCGACTGGGTGTTCCTGTAGGTGTTCCTGGAATAAATCGTTTTTTCTTTACTCTACTTTTATGTACGAGTCCTAGTTTTGTTTTGGCAATAATGTTTTTATCTTTGACTACCTGAGTTTTAATGTATTTTGGTCTAGTTTTAGTTCTACCTTGGTTAGTTTTTATATAAACGTTTTGGTCAGTTTCTACCGTTTCAGGGTTGGATTTCTTTTCATTTATTTTAGAAATTGTTTTGTTTTTGTTAAGTTCGATCGAGTTTCTAACTCTGTCGTATATTTTATCTGCTAGAGATTTGTGATTTTGGGCATATTTTGAAGTAATAGCTTTTTCAGAAAGATCAAAAGGATTTATGTCTGTATGTCCAAGTATAATATTAAAAGGAGTTTGTTGAGTAACGCTGTGTATAGAATTGTTATAACTAATGATTGCAAATTTTATTAAAGTTTCAATGTCTTTCGTTGGGTTATCTTTTCTTAAGCATCTAAGTTCATCGAGTAGGGTTGAATGAAATCGTTCTACCGGGGAATTAGAATTTGAGTTTCCAGGGGTAGTAAAGTGTAAGGTTATTTTGTGAAGGTTACAAAAATCAACAACTAAATGATTTTTAAATTCGGTTCCATTATCACAAATAATCATTCTGGGAATTCCATAAAATGAAATAAAAGTTAGAAGATTATCGTATATCTGAATTGAGTTTTTATCTTTTAAGGGTAGTGCTTGTCCAAATTTCGAAAAGGGATCCATTATTGTTAAGAATGTTTTATTTTCACAGAAAAATGTGTCAATGTGAATTATTTCTAAAGGTCGTTTAGGAGTAGGTGTTAATTGAAGTTTTATATTTTGAGGGTGTCCTTCGTATTTACAAGTTTGGCAAGTATTTATGTAAAGTTTTATGTCGTTTTCCATAGAGGGCCAATAGTATTTTTTAAGAGAATTTTTAACTTCATGAATTCCTTTATGGGAAACTTTTCCTTCATGGTGGTATTTTATTAAAGTCTGTTGTTCTTCTTTATCTGTTATGTCTTGAAGTAGTTTTGAAGATGTGACAAGATTAAGGGAAGTAAAGTTTTTCTGTAAGATAGTTATGATTTTGGCTTTATCGTGTTCATTAAAAAAGTAAAGGCAATATAATTTATCAGGGGCAATAGTTTGTTTAAACATATTCGTTATTTCTTGTTCGTCTGCGGATCTGGCTAAAGTTAAAGTGTATCTAAAATTTTCAAAAATTCTTTTGGCTGATATGCTAGACATCAAGGCGTTTGGATTATGAGAAATTATTATTTGTCGTTTGTAAGAGTTAGTGGGTCTTTCGGTTGGTCGTATTTCTAAAATAGGGTTTTCGCGAGAAGTATGTTGGGTTGCAAGTTTATCGTCTTGATTATTTAAAATCTGTGGAATATTTGGAGTAGGAGGGGATGACGTGTATAAATCTAGGGGTTGATTTTCGTCATTTTTGTTTAATGTTTCTTTGTTCATTTGTTGATTCTCCTGTTCAACGATTTCTTCTGCTAAATCTAAAATTTGTCGATAGGTATCTTCATCTCCATCATTCGCTATCATCGATTGATTTTCATCTCCAATGGCATTCATATTAGGGTTGTTTTCTAATTTTATTCTTGAAAGAGCGTCTGCGGCTTGATATTCTTTTCCTTTCTTGTATTTTATCTTGAAATCGAATTCTTCCAATTCTAGTCTCCATCTGTGAAGTTTTGAGTTTGGAGTTTTTAGGGAAAATAACCATTCTAAGGGTTTGTGGTCACAAAAGGCTGTAAACTTCTGATTATATAAATATGGTCTAAAATAGCGGCATGCCCAAACAATAGCAAGTAATTCCTTTTCTATTGTTGAGTAGTTTATTTCTGCAGGGTTTAAAGTTCTTGAAGCGTAGCTGATAGGGTGTCCATTTTGTGATAAAATTGCTCCTAATGCAAAATTTGAACTATCCGTCGTTAGTTGAAATTCCTTCGAAAAATCTGGGTATGATAAAATTGGTTCATTACATAAAAGTGTTTTGCAATAATTAAAAGTTTTCACGAATTCATCATCAATGATTATCTTTTCACCTTTCTTTAGTTTTTGTGTAAGGGGTTTTTACTATTTTGGCAAAGTTTTTTATAAATTTCCGATAATAACCTATAAGTCCTAAAAAGCTTTTAATTTCACGGTGAGTTTTGGGAAGTGGAAATCTTTTAATTGCATCAATTTTCTTTGGATTTGGCTTTATTCCGTTTGGTGTAACAATATGTCCTAAAAATTCTACTTCTTTTCTTAAAAATTCGCTTTTATCTAATTGTACTTTTAGGTTGGCATTTCTGAGAGTTTGAAAAATTTGTTTCAGGTTTTTTATATGTTCTGTAAGGGATGTCGAAAATACTATTATATCGTCCATATATACTAAACAGATTTTATTTTGAAAATTTCTGAGAACATTATCCATTACTCTTTGGAATGTAGCTGGTGCGTTTTTTAGACCAAAGGGCATACGTAAAAATTCATAGTGTCCATTTTCTGTATTAAATGCGGTTTTTTCTATGCTGTCTGGGTGCATCTCTATCTGATGGAAGCCAGAAGCTAAATCCAGAGTTGTGAAATATCTACATCGTCCAAATTTATCCAAAATGTCATTAATATTTGGAATAGGGTAGCGGTCGTCGATTGTCTTTTCGTTGACTTTTCTATAATCTATTACTATTCTCCATTTTCTTCTTCCTGATGCGTCAAGTTTCTTCGGTACTATCCACACAGGGGATGACCAAGGTGAGATACTAGGTCGTATAATTCCATCGTTCAACATTTGTTGTATTTGTTTGTGAATTTCATCTTTATGTACTTGAGGGAATCTGTAACTTTTTGAATGACAGGGTTTTTCATCCTTAGTTCTAATTTGGTGTTTAACAATATTTGTGAAACTAAGTTGATCTTTTGGTTTTTGAAAAATGTCGTTGAATTCTTCGCATAAGTTTAATAGAACATTTTTTTCTTCGTGGTTTAAGTGATTTGTTCTGATAAGGGATGAAATATCTACTTTATCAGATTCAGGTGGAATTAAATTGAAATTATAAATTTCGTGTTCGTCGGTAATTGGGGTACAAGGATAAGGGTTGGTAAATGTTATTAAATTTTGGTTTGAACAAGTATTATGGATTTCGATTTTTGCAAAACCATCTTTAGCATATGTAAGAATTTCTGGTATATAAATTCCATTTTTATTGTAACAATGAATAAGTATTTGTCCTTCTCTTATATTTACTGGTATACGTTTTGTTACGATTTCTAAGGGGTTAAGATCAAATGTATAGGTTGAAAAGTCTTCACGGAAATACAGGGGAATGACAGTGTATTTATTTACGAGTCGATTGTTTTCTACATCAATTGAAAGATTTAATTTTTGAAGATCTCGAAAACCTATTAGTCCGTCATAGTCATGAAAGTCATCTATATATATAAAAATCAATCGCTGTTCGTTAGTCTCGCTAAAACTCGAGAATGGCTGAACGGATTTATCTTATCTTGGTCTTGAATTATTCGTGGAGGTCTAGGGAAGGTTTAAAAGGTGAGAAAAATTCGAATAATTGCCGGGAAAATCCTCAAAACATTTAACAGTGTGTGTCTGTGAATATCAAATTTAAACCTTATAAATAGCCAGTATTTCAGGAAAACTCTGTTTTGTAAGTAAGCAACATGATGTATCGAAAATAATATAATATAATAATTCATGCTTTATTCAATAAATGCTTTTTTATTAAATACGGATTCGATTTGTTTGTTTTAAAATCATTTTATACAAAAGATTAGGTCTTTTATTTTTCGATGAGGCAGTACGAAGTCTGCCGGGTCAGCTAGTATAAAATAAATTCTATGTTTTGGTCTGTATTAAATTCAGCAAAGGGTGGTACTGATGCTTTGTACTCAGCAATGGCTTTTCCAGTACAAGTTTTTAGTTCAGTTCTGTTTATATAAATACATTCAGGGTGATATTCGTAAATTACATAGGGTCTTATAATTGAAAATGAGCATCCGGTGTCAATTAGTAGTTTATAGATTTTATTTTTAATTTGGATTTTTATGTAAGGTAATGAGTTTGCGGTTATTTGGTTTAATTCATATGTTAAGTTAGATTGTTTGAATTGTGATCGATTGGAAAATCCTGGTTAAAATTTGGGGATTCTTCTAAATAATCTGTGTTTTGTTGATGGGAATATCTGTTTTTTTCAAAATATTGTTCAGGATTGATATTTTCAACATTAAAATTTTCTACACCAGACATTGGGGTAGATAAGTTTTGTCTTGAGGGTCCTGGGAAATTATTAGTATTTCTCTGAGCATAGTTTTCAACACCAGACATAGGGGTAGGAAGTTGAGGTTTAAAATGTCTGTTTGGGGTGAAAACATTTCTGTTTGGGTTTGATCCTTGTTGATTATTAAAGTTGGGCCTTTTTGTAAATTGAGGGATGAAAGATCTTTGTTGAGGTTGATTGTGTTGATTCGGAAAAGATTTTCCTCTAAAATTTCTAGAAAAGTTTTGGTGATAATATTTAGGATTAGAGTTTTGGGAATTCAAATTATGATTTTGTTGAGAAGTTCTGTTGTTTTGAAATTGGGGTTTAGAGTTTGTCTGTCTCTGTTGTGGATTTCCTAGATTTCTTTGAGCGATACGGTTTTCATATTCCTGTTCAAGTCCAGAAAATAAATCGATGGCTTGTTCGAGGGCAACAGGGTTAGATAATTTTAAGTCAGTTTGGTATCTTTCGGGGATGAAAGTTATGAAGCGGTTTTTTGCATTGCTTTCACAAAATTCAATTTTTAATATTTGTCTATTAGGGTCTGTTTCAGTTAGGTGTATCTTATCAATTATTTGGGATCTCATATGTTGCAAACGAGAACCAAAGGCTAGAAGAGATTCATGGGGTTTAGGAAAAGCTTGATTCATTTTCATTTCGAGGGTTTCTAACGTATCATTACATGAATAAAGGGAAATTAAACGATTTTTTAAAGCGTCCCATGTATTAAGTTCAATTCTTCCGGCACAAGTTATTTTTGCGGCACCTTTTAATTTTTGTCGCGCATGAGCAAAAACAAATTTGTGAGTAGGTTGGGGAAATTCTGCAAACATATTTTCTACCTGGGCAATATATTGTCTTAATTCCAAAGTGTTACCGTCAAATTCAGGAATGAATTCAGCAAAATATTTAATTAAATTTACATCAATTGCTACCTGTGAACTTTGGGAAGTGTTCGCGGATGGTAATTGCATTGGTTGACTCATGATGATGGCTAATTTATTTTTAAAATAAGAAAGATTTAATTCGGTTTCAGAGTCACTGGAATCAGTTTCAAAATTGCTTTTGGGATTTCTAAATTCGTTCATATAATTTTATATAACAGGAAGTAAAAATAAAATTTGTTAACACAGAAAACAATAATAATATATAAGAAATTGTCTTGAATAATAAAATTTAATGGTGAACTGATTGATTTTTTCAAAAATAAATCAATTCAATAACATATCATCAAATAAATAAATAATGTCAAGTTCAAGTCTATATAATATTTGTTAACTTTCGCTTTTGTTTGTATTGAAAGTATATCACGATAAGATTTACTTTCAACAATTAAAACACAAGATTGCAGTTTCGTCTAAATGAAAAATATCAGTTAGTAATCTGCTATAGCGATTTAAAACAAAGTCAAGGTATAGAATACAAAGAGCTATTATATTCTCATCTAAATATAACTTATCTCTTATCTTTATCTTTTCTCTTCAAGTGAAAATGCAGTTGTAAATATAAATTGAAATTGCAATAATTCGCTTTCAATTAGTGAATTATGGAATATTATAAAATTAAAGATTTCAAAAATTGGAAAAACTTAGTCTATGTGTAATATAACACTCTTGATACTACCAATGATAACTGTCAGAGGAAATATCGGTTTGATTGGAAAAGAGTCTCACTTACCTCGAGTTTTCTTTGGGTGTAGGCTATGTTCAATTTGGCTCAAAAACCTCAGTTTTTCGTCTCTTTTTCAAAAACTGCTGAACTTTGCTGCTGACTGCGCCAGTAATGGTTGTTTGTTTGGGAAGTTAGTTTTTTAAAAAAATTAAAATTAACAACTCAAAATCTACCAATTTTGTATTTGAGAGCGTGTTGACAGTAAGAAGACAACTTTTACAATGACAAATAAAACAATTAAAATAATATAATCAGTTTTGTACAATCATCAAGATGCAGATTAATAATAACAGGATGTGCAAGATAAACAATAATTTATATCTACAGTGTGGAATTTACTAACATAATTAGCGTATTTCAAGGACCGCATCTTATTGTACCAAACTGAAAATGGGCAAGTAGACTATAAGATCACAGGAGGTGTACCTCAGGGCTCTGTTCTTGGCCCCCTCTTATGGAACCTAATGTACAACGACCTGCTCCTGCTCGGTCTGCCTGAGGGCGTCAGGCTAGTGGCATTCGCCGATGATGTGGCATTGATCATAGTGCGCAAGCACATAGAGGAGATACAAACAACCTTCTCATTCGCTATAGCCACAATTCAGCATTGGATGCTCTCAGCGGACTTGAGCTTAGCAGAGCAAAAAACCGAAACACTTCTGGTTAGCAGTCGAAAGGCAAGGGAAACCATCACCCTCAAAATAGGCGACACCTACATACAGTCGCAGCCCTTCATCAGCTATTTGGGGGTGCTCCTGGACACACGGCTCAACTTCAAAGAGCACATAATCGCGGCCAGCAGGAAAGCAGCTGGAGTACAGGGGGCATTATCTAGAATAATGCCGAATGTCGGAGGCCCTAGACAGATAAGAAGACAGCTACTGGCAACAGTAACTACTTCTGTTTTGTTGTACGGGGCACCGGTATGGAAGAAATCGCTCGAGCTACCATCGTACCGCCGGAAAATGAAATCAGTCCAGCGGCTCTCAGCGATTCAAGTGGCATCATCCTACCGCACTTATGAGGCGGTGAGTGTGATTGCCTCTACCCCACCAATCGATATCCTGGCTGCAGAAAGGGGACGGCTTTATCGCAGAAAGTTAGAGAAAGACCAACCGACAGGAAACAGCGATGAAAGAGCCATGAGTCTAGGGCAATGGCGGGAGAGGTGGGACAGCTCTACTAAAGGCCGGTGGACATATCGATGGATACCTAACATCAGTCGTTGGGTCAACCGCCAGCATGGGGAGGTTGGGTTCTACATCACTCAACTCCTGACTGGACATGGATGCTTTCGAGCATACCTGCACAGGTTCAGGAGGGCAAACTCCCCAAACTGCCCACACTGTACGGACGTGATAGAGGACGCGGAACACGTGTTCTTCTCCTGCCCCCGGTTTCAGTATCAACGTGCTGAAGTGGAGAGGATTCTGGAGACTAATATCGTTCCAGAACAATTAGTAGAAGCCATGCTGAAGGGCCCCCAAGCCTGGAACTTGGCATCAGATTACGCGGAGACTATCCTCAAAGAACTCCGCAATACGTTCGAGGAGTAGGCTTTAGAGGCTTTCAATGTAAGAGCAGTAAACATCTGCAATGAACCACCCTTGCGAAGTAGTATTGACTAAGAGTGCCGCAGGGGACCATAGTTGTAGGAGAAAGAGGTTAGGGTTTTAGCGGGTATACGGTATACTGGTTTCAATGCAACGATTTACTCTTGCTTTGAAGTCATTGCATCGGGAGTCCCGCACGACGGCCAGCACGTGCTAGCTAAGTACGCAATGTATTTCTCCCCTCTTCGGTTAAAAAAAAAACACACACACACACACAATGTCCGCCTGTGTATATTAAATATCATTTCATAGACTACAAGTACAAAAACAAAGCAACCACTAATTAAATCACGTAAACAAAAATCTGAAGTATTGAAACGTTCGGATAGGTTCGGTTAATATCAGCAGAGCTCGGTATTTCCGTGCGGCGTACGAGAATCAGCCAGTTACTCCATATTCCTCCAAGTTTTACCGTGGGCAAACCAAGAGCAGGGTAAAATATTCTTTACACCGAATATAAGTCTTAATAGTTTGGTTTAGAGCTTAAATTGTTTTTATTATTGATAAACTAGTTAGTATTGAAATGATATTTATTAAACATTTTGTTTGATTTTTAAACTTATTAAAAGCTTTTTAAATTTGGTGGTTCAGCGCACGAGTGCACTTAAGGGACAGCCGCCCCTGGTCGTAAATGATACTGCTGAAAGAGGAGTTCAATTAATAGAATCATATAATGGAAGTTTAACTTATAACGAAGAACAGAAAAAATACTTATTACAAGAGTAATAGTTGTTTGTTTGGGAAGTTAGTTTTTAAAAAAATAAAAATTAACAACTCAAAATCTACCAATTTTGTATTTGAAGAACGTGTTGACAATTAAAACAATTAAAATAATATAATCAGTTTTGTACAATCATCAAGATGCAGATTAATAATAACAGGATGTGCAAGATAAACAATAATTTATATCTATAGTGTGGAATTTACTAACATAATTCCTCCCTGGCGAAATGGAACTTCAGGGGTGGCATGAAGTTCTGACGACTCCTGGCGTTTTGGCTTGGGTTTTCTTGACCATGGCTTGAACTTCTTGTATAATTTGAATGCAATGATTATAAGTACTGCAATGATTATTAGTATTATTGTAATACTAATTGGGTGGCTAGTCTTCTCCAAGGGGTTGATTTCCAAGAGTTGAATTTCATGAGACAATTTGTGTAGCTCTGAAATTTCGTCTAACTTGATTTGGCCGAAGCTGTATGTGATTGAGGGTTGAACTTTCATAATCTTCCGGTATTTGTATTTTTGGGAGTGAAAATTTGGTTGTTTTCGGAAATTCTTGGCTATGGGTGAACATTTGACCATTTATGGTTATTTGGCATCCTTCAGGAATATTGATTATACTCGATTCTGTGATTAACTGAATTCCATTTCCATTTTTGCAGTTAAAAGGGGTTTTAATTGGATTTGCTGGAACGGCAATAATTTCGTTTTGGGCAACTTGTTCGATTATATTTGCTGAAAGCCTGGTAGTTCGTAGGATGCATTGAGATGAGTCACTTTTGGAAATTATTGAAATTTCGCAACTATCATCTATAGGCTGTGGCTGTCCTCGGCATATATATGTGTCTTCAATTTTTGGGCAATTTTCGGCTGGTATTAGATAAGAAGTAAGACTCATGAGGATATATGGATGTGGAATTATAAGGGTTCGGTTTTTCCATGGAATAGGGAACGAATGGAAATAATTATATTGTGTAGCATCAAATAATGGTACATACATTACAAAATAGATCAAATTTTCTTCAGTGTGAATATTTACTGAAAACATTTTATAATAATTCCGTAGGTCTTTAAGGTGAAGTATTTGGTTTTGGGAGAAAATTGTATTTAATTCTTTTAATATTAAAGTAAATCTGATTTCGGTAAAATTCCTGGGTGTAATTCTTTGAGATGAGCAAAACTTACTGCGTTTTCAATAGTCATTATAAATTCCTTTATTCTATCTAAATTCATATAAAGCTGTGAAAATGTGTTTTGGATTTTTGTTATAATTTTATGACCTCTAGTTGTCATTTGGAGTTTATTCAATGCATTTTCTAATTGTTTCATTAAAATATTTTGATTTAAAGCTAATGTTGAAACTGTTTTGTTATAATGTTCGAGAAGTTTAGTTGTAATTGATGTTTGGACTTCAATTCTTTTTGCTATCTTATACTGATTTTCTTCTAGGGCTTTATTGATTGATTCACGGTCTTCGTTGTCCATTGTTCCGAATAATATTTTTTGAATATTTCCAATGGGGTTAATTAATCCTCTTCGTACGCGATTTGAAGTAAAAGCGGCTATTCTATTTCTTATCTCTAATATTTGATTGAGATTATGGGTTACCAATTGATTAAATCCCATATGGTTATGTGATATATTTAAGTTAATAGAATTATTTTTTAATTTCTTATTTTCTATAATATTCTTTAAGGATATTAATATATTTTCATTATTTCCTAATTCTACGTTTAAGTCAGTGAGGTTAATATAGTGAATAAACTTATGATATGTTGAGGGTATTCTAGCTGAACCTAATTCTTGAATATATATATAATTGTTAATAGGGGTTATAGTTATTTGGGTATTTATTAAAGGGATTGTCAAAATACAGTTAAGTATTACTAGTAGTTGGTTGTTCTTCATCTTTGTCTCGACTGGGTGTTCCTGTAGGTGTTCCTGGAATAAATGGTTTTTTCTTTACTCTACTTTTATGTACGAGTCCTAGTTTTGTTTTGGCAATAATGTTTTTATCTCTGATTACCTGAGTTTTAATGAATTTTGGTCTAGTTTTAGTTCTACCTTGGTTAATTTTTATATAAACGTTTTGGTCAGTTTCTACCGTTTCAGGGTTGGATTTCTTTTCATTTATTTTAGAAATTGTTTTGTTTTTGTTAAGTTCGATGGAGTTTCTAACTCTGTCGTATATTTTATCTGCTAGAGATTTGTGATTTTGGGCATTTTCTGAAGTAATAGCTTTTTCAGAAAGAGCAAAAGGATTTATGTCTGTATGTCCAAGTATAATATTAAAAGGAGTTTGTTGAGTAACGCTGTGTATAGAATTGTTATAACTAATGATTGCAAATTTTATTAAAGTTTCAGTGTCTTTCGTTGGGTTATCTTTTCTTAAGCATCTAAGTTCATCGAGTAGGGTTGAATGAAATCGTTCTACCGGGGAATTAGAATTTGAGTTTCCAGGGGTAGTAAAGTGTAAGGTTATTTTGTTTTTATTTTTGTGTTTATCACAAATAATCATTCTGGGAATTCCATAAAATGAAATAAAAGTTAGAAGATTATCGTATATCTGAATTGAGTTTTTATCTTTTAAGGGTAGTGCTTGTCCAAATTTCGAAAAGGGATCCATTATTGTTAAGAACAGAAAAATGTGTCAATGTGAATTATTTCTAAAGGTCGTTTAGGAGTAGGTGTTAATTGAAGTTTTATATTTTGAGGGTGTCTTTCGTATTTACAAGTTTGACAAATTTGGCAAGTATTTATGTAAAGTTTTATGTCGTTTTCCTTAGAGGGCCAATAGTATTTTTTAAGAGAATTTTTAACTTCATGAATTCCTTTATGGGAAACTTTTCCTTCATGGTGGTATTTTATTAAAGTTTGTTGTTCTTCTTTATCTGTTATGTCTTGAAGTAGTTTTGAAGATGTGACAAGATTAAGGGAAGTAAAGTTTTTCTGTAAGGTAGTTATGATTTTGGCTTTATCGTGTTCATTAAAAAAGTAAAGGCAATATAATCTATCAGGGGCAATAGTTTGTTTAAACATATTCGTTATTTCTTGTTCGTCTGCGGATCTGGCTAAAGTTAGAGTGTATCTAAAATTTTCAAAAATTCTTTTGGCTGATATGCTAGACATCAAGGCGTTTGGATTATGAGAAATTATTATTTGTCGTTTGTAAGAGTTAGTGGGTCTTTCCGTTGGTCGTATTTCTAAAATAGGGTTTTCGCGAGAAGTATGTTGGGTTGCAAGTTCATCGTCTTGATTTTTTAAAATCTGTGGAATATTTGGAGTAGGAGGGGATGAAGTGTATAAATCTAGGGGTTGATTTTCGTCATTTTTGTTTAATGTTTCTTTGTTCATTTGTTGATTCTCCTGTTCAGCGATTTCTTCTGCTAAATCTAAAATTTGTCGATAGGTATCTTCATCTCCATCATTCGCTATCATCGATTGATTTTCATCTCCAATGGCATTCATATTAGGGTTGTTTTCTAATTTTATTCTTGAAAGAGCGTCTGCGGCTTGATTTTCTTTTCCTTTCTTGTATTTTATCTTGAAATCGAATTCTTCCAATTCTAGTCTCCATCTGTGAAGTTTTGAGTTTGGAGTTTTAAGGGAAAATAACCATTCTAAGGGTTTGTGGTCACAAAAGGCTGTAAACTTCTGATTATATAAATATGGTCTAAAATAACGGCATGCCCAAACAATAGCAAGTAATTCCTTTTCTATTGTTGAGTAGTTTATTTCTGCAGGGTTTAAAGTTCTTGAAGCGTAGCTGATAGGGTGTCCATTTTGTGATAAAATTTCTCCTAATGCAAAATTTGAACTATCCGTCGTTAGTTGAAATTCCTTCGAAAAATCTGGGTATGATAAAATTGGTTCATTACATAAAAGTGTTTTGCAATAATTAAAAGTTTTCACGAATTCATCAATGATTATCTTTTCACCTTTCTTTAATTTTGTGTAAGGGGTTTTACTATTTTAGCAAAGTTTTTTATAAATTTCCGATAACCGATAAGTCCTAAGAAGCTTTTAATTTCGCGGTGAGTTTTGGGATTTGGATTTGGCTTTATTCCGTTTGGTGTAATAATATGTCCTAAAAATTCTACTTCTTTTCTTAAAAATTCGCTTTTATCTAATTGTACTTTTAGGTTGGCATTTCTGAGAGTTTGAAAAATTTGTTTCAGGTTTTTTATATGTTCTGTAAGGGATGTCGAAAATACTATTATATCGTCCATATATACTAAACAGATTTTATTTTGAAAATTTCTGAGAACATTATCCATTACTCTTTGGAATGTAGCTGGTGCGTTTTTTAAACCAAAGGGCATACGTAAAAATTCATAGTGTCCATTTTCTGTATTAAATGCGGTTTTTTCTATGCTGTCTGGGTGCATCTCTATCTGATGGAAGCCAGAAGCTAATCCAGAGATGTGAAATATCTACATCTTCCAAATTTATCCAAAATGTCATTAATATTTGGAATAGGGTAGCGGTCGTCGATTGTCTTTTCGTTGACTTTTCTGTAATCTATTACTATTCTCCATTTTCTTCTTCCTGATGCGTCTAGTTTCTTCGGTACTATCCACACAGGGAATGACCAGGGTGAGATACTAGGTCGTATAATTCCATCATTCAACATTTGTTGTATTTGTTTGTGAATTTCATCTTTATGTATTTGAGGGAATCTGTAACTTTTTGAATGACAGGGTTCTTCATCCTTAGTTCTAATTTGGTGTTTAACAATATTTGTGAAACTAAGTTGATCTTTGGGTTTTTGAAAAATGTCGTTGAATTCTTCGCATAAGTTTAATAGAACATTTTTTTCTTCGTGGTTTAAGTGATTTGTTCTGATAAGGGATGAAATATCTACTTTATCAGATTCAGGTGGAATTAAATTGAAATTATAAATTTCGTGTTCGTCGGTAATTGGGGTACAAGGATAAGGGTTGGTAAATGTTATTAAATTTTGGTTTGAACAAGTATTATGGATTTCGATTTTTGCAAAACCATTTTTAGCATATGTAAGAATTTCTGGTATATAAATTCCATTTTTATTGTAACAATGAATAAGTATTTGTCCTTCTCTTATATTTACTGGTATACGTTTTGTTACGATTTCTAAGGGGTTAAGATCAAATGTATAGGTTGAAAAGTCTTCACGGGAATACAGGGGAATGACAGTGTATTTATTTACGAGTCGATTGTTTTCTACATCAATTGAGAGATTTAATTTTTGAAGATCTCGAAAACCTATTAGTCCGTCAAAATAGTCATGAAAGTCATATAAAATAAATTCTATGTTTTGGTCTGTATTAAATTCAGCAAAGGGTGGTACTGATGCTTTGTACTCAGCAATGGCTTTTCCAGTACAAGTTTTTAGTTCAGTTCTGTTTATATAAATACATTCAGGGTGATATTCGTAAATTATATAGGGTCTTATAATTGAAAATGAGCATCCGGTGTCAATTAGTAGTTTATAGATTTTATTTTTAATTTGGATTTTTATGTAAGGTAATGAGTTTGCGGTTATTTGGTTTAATTCATATGTTAAGTTAGATTGTTTGAATTGTGATCGATTGGAAAATCCTGGTTAAAATTTGGGGATTCTTCTAAATAATCTGTGTTTTGTTGCTGGGAATATCTGTTTTTTTTTTTTAAATATTGTTCAGGATTGATATTTTCAACATTAAAATTTTCTACACCAGACATAGGGGTAGATAAGTTTTGTTTCGAGGGTCCTGGGAAATTATTAGTATTTCTCTGAGCATAGTTTTCTACACCAGACATAGGGGTAGGAGGTTGAGGTTTAAAATGTCTGTTTGGGGTAAAAACATTTCTGTTTGGGTTTGATCCTTGTTGATTATTAAAGTTGGGCCTTTTTGTAAATTGAGGGATGAAAGATCTTTGTTGAGGTTGATTGTGTTGATTCGGAAAAGATTTTCCTCTAAAATTTCTAGAAAAGTTTTGGTGATAATATTTAGGATTAGAGTTTTGGGAATTAAAATTATGATTTTGTTGAGAAGTTCTGTTGTTTTGAAATTGGGGTTTAGAGTTTGTCTGTCTCTGTTGTGGATTTCCTAGATTTCTTTGAGCGATACGGTTTTCATATTCCTGTTCAAGTCCAGAAAATAAATCGATGGCTTGTTCGAGGGCAACAGGGTTAGATAATTTTAAGTCAGTTTGGTATCTTTCGGGGATGAAAGTTATGAAGCGGTTTTTTGCATTGCTTTCACAAAATTCAATTTTTAATATTTGTCTATTAGGGTCTGTTTCAGTTAGGTGTATCTTATCAATTATTTGGGATCTCATATGTTGCAAACGAGAACCAAAGGCTAGAAGAGATTCATTGGGTTTAGGAAAAGCTTGATTCATTTTCATTTCGAGGGTTTCTAACGTATCATTACATGAATAAAGGGAAATTAAACGATTTTTTAAAGCGTCCCATGTATTAAGTTCAATTCTTCCGGCACAAGTTATTTTTGCGGCACCTTTTAATTTTTGTCGCGCATGAGCAAAAACAAATTTGTGAGTAGGTTGGGGAAATTCTGCAAACATATTTTCTACCTGGGCAATATATTGTCTTAATTCCAAAGTGTTACCGTCAAATTCAGGAATGAATTCAGCAAAATATTTAATTAAATTTACATCAATTGCTACCTGTGAACTTTGGGAAGTGTTCGCGGATGGTAATTGCGTTGGTTGACTCATGATGATGGCTAATTTATTTTTAAAATAAGAAAGATTTAATTCGGTTTCAGAGTCACTGGAATCAGTTTCAAAATTGCTTTTGGGATTTCTAAATTCGTTCATATAATTTTATATAACAGGAAGTAAAAATAAAAATTTGTTAACACATAAAACAATAATAATATATAAGAAATTGTCTTGAATAATAAAATTTAATTGTGAACTGATTGATTTTTTCAAAAATAAATCAATTCAATAAGATATCATCAAATAAATAAATAATGTCAAGTTCAAGTCTATATAATATTTGTTAACTTTCGCTTTTGTTTGTATTGAAAGTAAATCTTATCATTCGTGAATTAAACACAAGATTGCAGTTTCGTCTAAATGAAAAATATCAGTTAGTAATCTGCTATAGCGATTTAATACAAAGTCAAGGTATAGAATACAAAGAGCTATTATATTCTCTTCTAAATATAACTTATCTCTTACCTTTATCTTTTCTCTTCAAGTGAAAATGCAGTTGTAAATATAAATTGTAATAGCAATAATAATTCGCTTTCAATTAGTGAATTATGGAATATTATAAAATTAAAGATTTCAAAAATTCGAAAAACTTAGTCTATGTGTAATAATACTTGATACTACCAATGATAACTGTCAGAGGAAATATCGGTTTGATTGGAAAAGAGTCTCACTTACCTCGAGTATTCTTTGGGTGTAGGCTATGTTCAATTTGGCTCAAAAACCTCAATTTTTCGTCTCTTTTTCAAAAACTACTGAACTTTGCTATTGACTGCGCCAGTAATGGTTGTTTGTTTGGGAAGTTAGTTTTTAAAAAAAATAAAAATTAACAACTCAAAATCTACCAATTTTGTATTTGAAGAACGTGTTGAGAGTAAGAAGACAACTTTTACAATGACAATTAAAACAATTAAAATAATATAATCAGTTTTGTACAATCATCAAGATACAGATTAATAATAACAGGATGGGCAAGATAAACAATAATTTATATCTATAGTGTGGAATTTACTAACATAATTCAAGTTATCGCAATGCATAAAAAGCAATTTCCCAATGCTAATAAACAAACATTATTGTTTTCAACTCAGAAATGATTTATATATGGTAATTTATATTTATTTACTATACACAAAATCTCGTTTCTAAAATTAACAATTTAATAACTTTCTAACGTTTATTATAAATAATATCTAATGTAAGATTAAAAAAATCAAATTTAAAGAAAATTTGGTATCAATTACACAGGTCAACATTTGATCTAAGTCGGAACAAGTCATGCCGTGTAGGGTACTAGGGGTTTTTTCGGTGGCTGATTACGATGAGAGGGTCGGTTGACCTTCATCACGTCAGGATCAAGGGCATTTGAAGGTCAAATCGAGAGAGTTCAACCAAAAATCTGAAAAAATTCTTGCTTATGTTTTTGAGGTCTCTGAGTCCGAATCCGTAGTTTATTTGACTGCGCTTTTTGTCAGAGATCATTTGAAGGTCAAATCGAGAGTTCTATCAAAAATGTGAAAAAAATCATGCTAATGTTTTTGAGGTCTCTGAGTCGGACTCCGTAGTTTGTTTGACCTTGCGCGTTTTCCCAGGGGTCATTTGAAGGTAAAATCGAGAGAATTCTACAAAAAAATCTGAAAAAAATGTGTGGTTGCACCCAGGACACCTCCACGCGGTGACGGGTAACCGTGGGCAACGCAGTTGTTTCACTATCCAGCGAAGTACTTGGGTAGCGGCTTTCATGCCTTCATGGCAAACTCGCAGAAAAAAATTTCGAGACAATGCTTCAGAAACCCAGAATCGGCTGCTGGTCAGGGTGGGAGAGCGGGCCCGCAGGCGTCATCATGCGACCGTAGCTCTAGGTTAATGGGACACTTGGCCAATGTAGACTCCAATGCGACAAGTCAAAGTCCTTACAAAAAGTGTCCAAGGCGAGGGTTAAGTGGCCTTGCCTTAACTGGTTGGGATCGTAGCCTTGCTTTAACTGGCTTAGATAAGCTAAAACAAAATATGGATTCGGACTCAGGGACCTCAAAAACACAAGTATGAATTTTTTTAGATTTTTTAGAAGAACTCTCTCGATTTGTCCTTCAAATGACTTTCAAATGACCTTTAAATGACTTCTGAGATAAAGCGCAAGGTCAAACAAATTACCTTCAAATGACCTCTGGAAAAAGCGCAGTCAAACAAACTACGGAGTCACAGATCTCAAAAATATAAACAAGAATTTTTTCAATTTCGAGATTAGTTCGCTCGAAAACGCGGCGACATTACACGGGAAAAGTTTGTCGGTGTAAAAAACGCCAAACTGTCTTCTCTAAGACAAATAATCCATACACACGAGAATCCCGAGAACCTCCAATGATATTTCATACTCGTGACAACAGCCGAATTAACAGATTATATATATATATATATATATATATATATATATATATAATTGATTCCGGTAATAACGACTGATATAACTTTCAAATATTACAAGAAAATATCGGGACGCAGCCAAACTTCTCTGGTTACAAGGAAATACTCTTTTTACTTATTTTGGGAGCTTTCGAACTTTTTTCATTTCATCGTCAGTCAATATACTACAAACAACACAAATATTAACAATTTAGAAGTGAAAAACTAATCACTTACGTTAGTCGAGGTTGTATAAGCAGAAAACATCTATAAAACTTTAGAATATTCTTTAAAAATTTTTTTTAGCAATTCAACCAACAAAATTGTCACGTTGGCATATTTGATTTGAAGGCATGTGATATATATTTTTTAAAGTATGGGTAAACTATTTTTATTCTTTGTAACTTACTGATGAACTGAAATATTATTAAGGAAACAAAAATTCATAAGGTAGCAAAATTTTGACTTTTTATTTAATCAATCTGAGAAATCTGTATTATATTCAGATTGATTATGAGTGGTTGAAAACTTATTCTCCATTTCCAGTAAGTTACAATAAATCCCATTTAAATTTTGTAAATCTGTCTTTTTATTGATGGTATTAGACTGATCGTTAATGAAGACCGTCTCCAAGAAGCTTCCTATATTGGTCAGACGTCAAGAAATTTGAAACACTAATGACCTTACATAAGAGTGATATAAAACTGAAAAAGGAAAGTTGTGCTTTAGCCACCCACTGTTTAGAACATAACCATTCTCCTTCCTTTGAAAATCCGCAAGTTCTGGCCATTGAACGTAACAGTTTTAAACGTAACTAAAACCAAAGATTATATTTCTTTAACTAATATACTGGAAATGCTAAGGAACCTTTGATGTGGCACAACTGGACAAATAAACACAATGCGTTGTACCTTTATTTTGCATAACTACATGGTCATTTCAACAACATTGCGTGTGAAAAATAAAGGTTTTGTGTTAATGTCAGTAAGATCCCTGTTTATTAATCTAAATACTAATTACCTTGTAATACATATCTACAGAATTTTGAATTTGTTGTTTACAATTCTGTAAATGTGAATACAGCTGGCAAATTATTGGCTGGATCATTTGCTCTATTTGAGCCCTTCGTCTGCTTTCTAACATGTCTAAACAATGGTTGCAAATTCGCAATAAATCCGATTCCTTACTGGAGATTTGCTCTCTTCCGTTAGGGTTGGTTACTGGTGCAACAATGCTCTCTAGAAAATAAAAAATAGTATTACATGAAAATTACATATAGTGTTCAATAAAGGTATCAACACTGTTTGGCCATTAACTATGAAACACAACGACGGCTACGGCTGTGGGGCAGTCGCTGGGTGGGTTGAAGCGGTTCAAACCGATCAAGGAATTCTAGTTACAATTCCGCCGTTTCTGGCGCGCCTGCACACATTTTACCAAAATAATCAACACAGCACAGTGACTGTAAGATATACATTACCAGTTGAGAGTCATTAACTTTTTACCTAATCCTGATATTATTAGAACTAGGATCCGAAGCTCTGAAGCTGCTGACGCTACAATGAAAATATGTCATCTAAAGATAAATCGAAAATATCTAACAAGCACGACAATCAGTCGAAGAGAATCCGGTATTATCTGTGGGCAAGCTGTCAGACGACTAATGTTAAAATATTAGCATTACAAGGATTTGACGTTTTTGAAAACATTTTATTACCTCAACGTCCATGCCATCGCATGCGTCGCCCATAGGCCGATAGGTAGGAAATAAAATAACCGTGGATCAAAACTTAAGGAAGAGAACCCCGAAAAATAATTCCTCCTAGTCAGGTTGTTGAAAAAATACAAAAATGCTAAAAATCAGATAACCAAGCCTCGGAATAAAGACGCTTTTAAAGAAAAACGACTACGGCAACGAAAACGGACTTTGAATTGTAGACTGTGGAACATACAAGGCCTCAGAACAAAGATAAGGAACATCCTACATGAAACAGAGGAACATAAACTTGATTTTATTGCTAAATCTGAAACAAAGTAAGTACAAAGTCGGCAAACACTTAAATATAAAAGAGGGGATATTGCTGCTGAGACAAAAAAATATAAGAAAATATCCAGCTGGGAAGCAGTCACCGCCAGATTGCTAATAGTTAACATGAATTTGAAAAGTTACAAAACAACAATTGCCACTAATGCCCCCAATGACAACATTGGAGTAGAAAAAAAGGGAAACATTATGAAAAACGAAATGAGATAATATTGTTACGTTTTTTTTTAATTTTACACTCTGGGTTCGCAGATTTATTTATAAACTCAGTAGAACTACTATAACTTATTTCCACTAATTTACACTCACACAACTATATACAATTTATCTTGATCTTACATTTGCATATTTCTTCTTAGAAGGTTCTAGATCGATTCTTGAACACCGTAAAATTTTGATAGCGCAAGGCGCCGAACTCGGGGCGCCAGACAAACAACCTTTTGGATTCCACGAAATATTCTCCCGGAATGTCCCAGAATCCTTCACGGTATGGCGATATTTGCAGGACTCATTTCGACAACGGGATGTTCGGTCTTCGAATCTGGGCTGCGAATATTGAGACAGCATAATTGAATATCGATGCCACTGAATCAAATGATAGTTTCCATCATACTTCTCACCAACCTCAAATTCAGTCCATCCAACCCTCAGGTTATCTCTGGGACCGCCAATTTCATTAGGTTCTTCTCCATCATCATAGTTCTCAACTCCACCAGAGTCTTCCAAACCTCGCTATATGTTGGCTTGTCCTGTGAGAATGTTTTCGCTACCAAATATGGTACCCACTGATTGTTTATCTTAGAGATGAAGGACCTTCTCAACTACTAGTCCTTGCTCCCTTAGCTTCTGGAACTGTCCCTACTTCTTTATAAATACCCTGTCTATTCCTCTGGACATCCGGAGATCTCGAGCCACACAATGAGCCAGGGAGTATTCTATGGGCACTTCAAACAGATCTCGGAGTTCCTCTTTGGTCACGTCTGCTGCACTTTCTGTCCATCTGAGTACAGTACCATAAACTGTTCGAAAGTCATCTCTTTATCGGGTGGTTTGATGCTGCGGACTTGGGCTTGTCCAACTTCGCCGTCATGACTTCCGTCATAAGGGGAAGGGCTTTCTGTTGAAATGCATCACCTTTGATTTTCCTCTGGGTGGCTTCTTTATTCTGTAGACAACATCGCTGATCCTCTTTACAATTTGGTAAGGCTCTCTGTAGCTTGGAATTCGCCAACCTCGGCTTTGATGTCATATGCTTCCTTCATTCAGGCACTGGCATTCTTGGTATTTAACCGAATTCGTTGATGGATGTCGTTCATCCTTTGACGTAACTGACATAGTGTTCATCTGCAGCCTTTTCTCCTTTCCAAACTTCAAATCGCATGGTAGTCGTAACTCTCGACCCATAATATCACTAGCCGGGGTCTGACCCGTAGACTAGTGCACTGACACACGATATGCCATTAGAAACAAGTTAAGCTACTGGTCCTATTCTCTTTGGTGGACAGACAAATGGCGGTTAATGGTCCTATTTACCCGTTCTACCATTCCATCGGATTGCGGGTGTTATGCTTTAGTTTGCAGACATCTTGGAAAAGAGTAGACTCGAAATTTCGACCTTGGTCTGAATGCAACACCAAAACGGCTGATTCCTTGATAAGGACCTCACCAATGGCCAAGCCTTCTTTATTCGAACAGCCATAAGCTTCCGCCCATTTACTGAAATAGTCACTACCATAAGGTATTTATTTCCGCAGTCAGGTTCAGGACTCTTTCACATGGACTGGTCACGTTATATTGCTTCAGGGGACCATTAGTTGCTGCACAAACCGTACATGTTACACACCAATCTAGGGTTTTCGTCACTCCCAGATTTCCTCCGGTTGTACCACCATGTAGTTCTCGCAAAACCACTGAACTCCTATTTCTTTGGATTACAATCTGTCTTCTGTCCTTGTCTGGAGTTTTAAGTACGCGCTTCAGAAGTCCATCCTCCAGGATGAGCGTATTCCACTGAACACAGTATGACTTAATGGTGGGTGAGTAGCGGGAAATCTCCTCCAACATAGGTGTTTGCGGTCTTCTCCTTCCACCGGATAACCTCTTTTAGCTCTGGATCTAATTTCTGGTCTTTCTGAATCTCCTCAGGTTGTCAATGGTCATCGAGGGCGGGAGTTCTACAGAGAACAGCCCCTTTTTCTTTAGCTCGCTGACAATGTTTACAATCACCAGGCCATGGTCTCCTCGATAAGGCATCAGCATTCTTATGGCTTGTTCTATCGTGATGTTCCGTCTCGAAGTCGAATTCTTGCAATGTCTCAATCCACCTTGCCACTAGTCCTCCTAGATTTATAAAGTGCAAGAGCCATTTCAGTGCTGGGTGATCAGGTCTTAGGAGGAATCTTTTAGAATAGAAATGTTCTATACACTTTTCAAGAGTGCCCTGCAAGTAACGCAGTAATTCCATTCTGACTGGCTCAAGTTCTTGCTGAAATATCCGATGATTTCCCCCCGACCCTCTGGGATCTGCGAAAGCACCGCACCCATTCCGACTTGCTTGCGTCGTTATCCAAGATGAAATTCCCATCTGGTAAAGGATAACTTAAAATCGGGGCACTGGTCAACGCTCATTTCAGTGTCTCGAATGATCGCTGGCATTTCTCGTTCCACTGGTACCGCAGCTTCCCCTATGTGAGTCTAGTGAGTGGCTTGGCGATATTGGCAAATCCTGCTACATACTGAAGATAGTACGTGGATAACCCCAGGAAACTTCTTAGCTGGTGGATATCTTTAGGTACCGTAGAATGGGGTGAATAGCAACAGTTTTGAACTTCAAGTTTAAATATCAAAAGTACTATAAGAGATATTGAATTGAGACCTACGTCGGTTTATGGGTCTTCCCGTCCTCTACAAGCCTGCAGCTTCATATTTTCTTTTTATGGCAAGGTAAAATTAAAAAAAATTGAAAACATGTTGTTTCTATACACCCCATCGAGCGGGGTCAATAGAAACAGGCATTGTTTTTCACGTCTGTTTCTATTTCAGCGGCAATAGAAACAGTAAGTATTGTTAAGGGATGGATAGAAACACAAACGAGTGGTAATCAGAGCAAAAAATTTAATTACAATATATCGTAACCGATACCCAAAAACAAAAAGAACAAAAGTGAGAATACAAAGTTTAGTCTAATAAATTATGAAGGCACTTAAGTCATCCTGAAAACAGATTTTGTCTTTCCAGCGAGAAGCAGACTTTGAGGTTTGAACAACTGGCATCAATTTTTTAATTACATCATCCTTGGAGAAAAATGATTCTTCATCAGTCAAGGAAAACATATTACTGCTGAGGGTTTTCTTGCAAAACAGTCCAACATAACCGTCATCTTGAAAGTCAGTGACTTTGGAGACATACATTCTAAATACATTTTTAGTTTTTCCATATACCTTCACGATTACAAAATCGTCAGGTTGGATTAATCTGTCAAGTTCTTTTGAAAGTTCGGCATTTGCAGAAGAATCGGATAATGTGAGATCTGAGTCACTGTCTTGCACAGAATAGTCCGAATCTTCTGGTGATGATTCTGAATCGAGTTTTTTATTTTTCTTTTTCCTGGCACTTACACTTTGTTTTCTGGTACCTATGGAATTATCATTGTCAGTGCTTGTACCAGCAACAGATGTGCTAGGTCCAGCCTGATCTGGATCCGGTGGAAAATCTGCCACAGAAACACTTTTTCCTGGACCAACATCTACTTTCACTCGCTTTTTTCGAGCTGGAACTGTTTCTGTGTGTCTTAGAGCTGTTAATAGTTCCTTGAAGGAAGCATCAATAGCAGCAACAGGAGATAGTGCTGGTGTTGTGGCTCTTGAGGATTGGGTTGATTCAATAGACAAATCTGAGGAGGGTAGCATCTTTAGTACTTCCTTCCGATTTAGGGGCACAATACCACATTTTCTAAAGCCAGAAATTACATTTTCTTTAGCAAACTAGGAAACTTGCTCTTTTGAATGGTAGCTTCATTCTTGCCCGGGTCCTTTTTTCCAATCTAGAAGGATTGAACGCCATGCCATTTTGAGAGGCCGAAAGAATGCCACGTCTAATGGTTGAGTGAGGTGCGTGGAGTTTGCTGGTAAAAATATAAAGTGGACATCATTTTCTGCACATTTTTTAATGAGATCCAAGGACAAGTGGCTAGATCATGTACTTTTTGCCAGGTAAACGTCTGAGATAAGGAAGGGCTATGGTTTCAACATAATCAGAAAAACAAAAGTTGTCGAACCAACCACTTTTGGTCCTATTGTATCTGGACCCATCAGGGCCTCCTTCTCTCCAACTTTCATACAAGTGTAAAGATTTATAGACTACATATGGGGGTAAGAGGTGACCATCACCAGCAGCTGAAAACATGACAGAAATGGAGCATTTGGTTGAGTTCATCACCCTTTCTGGGTACTTACATCCACGCTTAGTTATTACTTTATGTTTTCCAGGATCATCAGAAAGGTTCGTTTCATCATAATTAATAATGTTTGATGAAGGAACGTCTCTGAGCTCTGCTTCTAGTCTGTCAAAGTACTCATTGATCGTTTCTGGGGAGACACCTGCTCTGACCCGTTTAATGTTTTGGCATAACCTTTGTGACAAGTCAGCCTTATGTCTATTCAAAAAAGAATAGACAAAATCACGGCCAGGAAAGTTGTCTTTGAATTTTTTTATGGTTCTACCTTGGCGGTCAAGCGATTCTTTGACCAAAATTCGCAGAGTCCACGAATCAATTGGGTAGCCCCAGTCAGCACAAATAATAAGTCTACTCGCCAAAGTTTTTTCCTCTTCTTCTGTTAAAGCGGTTTGCCCTCCTTTTTTCTTAATTTGATCACCTTTTTTCAAATGTCTGTAGAGGACACTATAATGGATGTGATATTTTGCCGCTGCGTTTCGAAGGCTAAGGCCATTAGTTATGTCTTCAACAGCTGCCTTAATAACCTCTGGATCTTGTACTTTGTTCGGTTTTAATCGTTTGTAACTCCTTGGCATGCTGAAAGAAAACGGTCACATTATAGCTTGTGCCAGCTAATATTCCTCAATTGGATAACTATTGGTTGTATATTATATATTTAATTGTCTTTCAGCTGTGACATTGGAAAATAAACACAAAATAAAAACTTTACGATTTGTGGGGTGAATAGAAACAGCAGAAAATAATGTGTTTCTATTCACCCCACAGATTCAAAATATGGATCATAACCTAAAACAAAAATTGAAACAAAGAAATGGTTTTGTTTACACTATATTAAACAATGTGATATCTTCTACAGGTATACAAGGTATAAAAAATAGTACAATTCAAACATGTGAGGTGATGAGATATGGTACTTACATGTAAAGTTTGGAAAACGATGAAAATCGGCTGAAACAGAAGTTGCTTTGTCACACCACTGAATCTGAATCTCAGTATTGCCAACCACACAAAATCACATTTCCCTTAAATCTTACCTTATTTCCATCTCATAAAAAAATATATCCCTGTCTGCTTTACTTGTTGAATTTTTTCAGAAGTTTCGTTTCTATTCACCCCACTGTTGCTATTCACCCCATTTTACGGTATCGGTTATTCTTGGACGGTATTAATATTCTGTTTATCCACAGCTACTCCTTCTACGAAAACCACTTGTCCAGATAACAGCTAACAATTCTTCGGGCTTAGTCCGGAACTTCGAAGTCGCCGAAATAACTCCTCCACGTTTTTCTCGTGGTCCTCAAACGATTTTCCAACCACGATAATGTCATCAAGATGCACCAGTCATGTTTTCCATTAAAGCCCTTTTAACATTGTTTACATCAATCTTTCAACCGTGCTGGAGCATTACACAATCCAAACGGCATGCCCGTGAATTGGTAAAGTCTTAAGCCGATGGTAAAAGCAGTCTTTTCTCAGTCTTCATTTGCTAGTTCCAGCTGCCAATAACCTCTCTTCAAGTCCAGGGTGGAAAACATCTTCGATTCAGCCAATGTATCTAGGGTTTCGTCTATTCTTACGAGAGGGTAACAGGCTTTCTTTGTAGCGTGGTTTAATTGCAGATAGTCCACGCAAAAGCGGGTCAAACCATCTTTCCTTTTAACCAAGACAACTGGAGAAGCAATTGAGTAAGAATTCAGGTTTATTACCCATACTGGCACAATCTCCTCGGCACGAAACAAAGTTTTTCCCATTGCGACTTCTTTGTCTATATTTCCGTTGTGAAGTTCAGGATCAAATATCATTTCTATTCTAGCTTTAGCTTTCACATCTAGGCAAGCTTGTAAAATAATATTAACTCTGCGGAATATTGACATCCTGTGTTAAGATTGCTCGAAGCATTATGGCATCCTTCCCATGAAGCACCACTTCTTCGTCATTCATTCGTAAGACTCCATGTTTAAATTTTAACACGAATCCCTTGCAGCTCATAACATCCATTCCAAAGATGACTTCGTCTTCGATGTCCGCCATCAATGCCCGATGTTGGAATGTAGTATTTCCCCAAGATCATTTCAACCTCTATTTCTCCATGGACCTTAGTTATTTCTCTTGTCGCTGTTCGTAGTTGCCATTTTATTGGTTTTATCATTATATGTTCTAAAACAAGGCTGGGCCTTATAACTGTTTTTGTCCTACCCGTATCCAGCAGCAGTGCACATTGCTTCTTGCGGTGGCGTAGCGAAGCAAGATATGCGTTGATAGTTGGGTTTTGTTGGCCAAAGGTCGACGATGGCCCCTACACATCGACTTTTAGTTTTCCGACGAGGAAGTTGGTTCTCCGTTGCCCTTACCACACTTCCAACATCTTAGTTTTCTTTTTTCGGTAAGGGCTACCTCTACTATCTTCCTTACAGAGGCTTTATCATTTCCGCCATATTCTGATTCTTCTTCATTGAATCGGACTCTGATCTGACCATCCGGTGAGCTTTGCTGCAGCCTCGAATTGGCCGATAATTAGTCCATGACGATTTGCCATCAAATTGTGGAGGTATCATTTTGTATATTTTTCCCTAGAGGCTAATTTTTTAATTCACTACTTCCGGACTCTTTCTGCTTTCGGTCTTTGGTAGAGTTTCTCCCCTTTGTATTGTGACTACCTGTTATTTTATTTTGCTGAACTCACCCTCCGTTATCTGTTTTAACTCTTCTATCAGCGTTTCATTTTTGACTGTCGTCTGCTTCGGCTTTTCGATCCGAGTTTTGATTCTCGACTATTAAAAAAAAATCAGAAATGCTGGAAGAGCATTTCTGAATTTTTCTGTACCATGCTTTTCAAATTTTCTTCTAAATTTTTAGAAATTTCGAGTATTTGGGCTTCTCAGAATTCTTTCAAGGTTTTAGAGTTTTCTAACAATTTCTCTTCTAGGTTTTTAGAATTTTCTAGTAATGTGTCTTCTAGGATTTTTGGATTTTCTAGTAATTTGTCTTTTAGGGTTTTAGAATTTTCCACTAATTTGTCTTCTCGAGAATTTTGAATTTTCTACTAATTTATACTCTAACGCCGCTTTCAAATTTTTAGAATTTTCTAGCAATTTGTCTTCTAAAGCCTCAGAATTCTTTTCCATTTTTTAATAGCATACTCATGTCCCCATTACCAGAAACTTCCAACAAATAAGTATCGGGATTGTTACCTTCATTTATTAGGCCATCTCGTAGCCGTTATATTAATTCACTTTTCTTCCTACTAATTTCTAAATCCCTTTCCTCCAGTTGTTTTTTTAAATCCGTCACTTTCAATTGGTCTAAACTGACCGCTTTAAACATATTTATAATATTTTCCACTTCTAAAGTTCCACAAATAGACCTACACATGAAACACCACTGTAATATTCTTTTATTTCATACTCTGGGTTCGTAGATTTATTGAAAAACTCAGTAGAACGTTCTATAATTTATTATTGCCACTAATTTATATTCACACAACTATATACAATTTATCTTGAACAGCTGATGTTTACTTGACGACAATTTAATACTGAATTAATCCTTTCTTCCGCTTCCCGTAGTTATATATTTTTTCTCAGAAGGGCTTAGATGGATTCTAGAACACTGAAGGAATTTCGATAGCGCTGGCCACCGTCCTCGGGGCGCCAGACAAACAACCTTCTGGATTCCACGAAATATCTGACGAATGCCGATTCCACGAAATACAGGATGAATTCCTGTCCCAATATCCCAAATATGTGACAATATAGAAAATAATAATATCTTAATTTAAACCAGGCACTCAGCAGCAAAAGAATCTCTAAGACACTAAAAGTTTATGAGCAAATCTCGATTTGTGGTGGAACGATAATCGTCAAGAAATGAAGGAACAGGAAAACTAGCTGGTGTTTCTGTTCCTTCATACCCAGATGGTTAAGTACTAAAGAGGATTACTATAAGAATGTATATAGAGAGGGTCGTGACAGGTTTAAATTCGCTGCGGTAGAAATGAAAAAAACAAAATTGCGATAGTAAATGTCAGTAATTTGATAGGAATACTTAGCATACTTATGAAGCCGACAATCCGGAGAATTATGGAGATTTATATAAAACATTAGATTGGGAAGGCCGGACGATATATCAATAAACTCCATAGCACTACAAAAATGGCAGGAATATTACAAATGTTTGTCAATAGAACATAGAACTGAATAAAATACTGTTACGAAATTTACCTAGGCCGGCCCTGGCTTCATTCCGATGAGACATCAATCGCTGGGTTAATAAAAAGTTGCGACTGGAATGTTTGAAATGGCGCCAAACAGTATTTTCGATGCTGGACAGAAAAAGGTAGTACCATCGAGAACGACAAATTAACCTATATAAAGAGACATTAATTTCAGCAGTTTTAGTTTAGTGCATTGAGCTTATTTTTTTGTTATGATTTCGATGTAAATAGTATTAGAATCAGCTGTTGGAAATATTTTATGTTTACATGTAAATAAAAGTTTCTACAAAAGTGAAGTGAATATTACTTTTTAAAAATAATTAATTGAACCCACGGAGTTTATAACAATACATTAACTCAAGATGATATACACATTTATGGAGGACCAAGAACTTCTTCTTTTCATGCCGTCTTCTCACTGAACGTTGGCGACCACATTTCTAAATGCGTGTCTGTTCTTTGCAATGTGAAACTGTTCTTCAAAGTTGAGATTCCCTTATGTTTTAGAACCAGAATATTTTCTTTCTGCCGATACTTTCCCTGAATTATAGTTTCTAAAGATAGGTATTTGTCGCTGCATGTTTTTCTTAACCTGATGATTGTTAGCAGTTTTCTTTTGCAGCGATGCGTCTTAGTACTTCGTTGTTTGTGAACCTGTCAGTCAAGGGTATTTTCAGGATGCGTCTGTAGAGCCACATCTCGAACGATTCGAGTTTTTAGATCATTTGGACTTTCAAGGTTCAAGTCTCCAAGTATAGTAATACTGACCTCACACAAACTTCTGTAAACCTTATTCTGATGTAGAGGTTTAGATTCCTGTTCAGAAAAATTGAGGAGTATTTGACGAATGATTTTTGAGCCATTTCTATTTTGCTCTTAACTTTTTCATCTGGATCCATTTGAGCATTTACTATGGAACCGAGATATTTGTTTTTGCACCCATTTTATGTTTTCCATAGGATTAGTAGTGTTTGGGTTTTTACTTATAACCACACATTTTTTTTGTATTTGTAGTAAGTCCTACTTCTTTACACTCTCCATTGAATCTCAATAATAGGGGTTGGGGATCTTCTATGCTTTCAGAATGAATTTTGGGTTGCTGATTGATTTTTCCTCCAATGTAAGCTACTTCCGGTTTAAACCGGATACTTCGCGTCCAATCGATAGAGTCGGATACGATACTTTTAAAAAGTGAGTTGGTGGCATATATATATATATATATATATATATAAAATACTTTCTATTTAGAAAATATTGAATTTTCTGTAATGCAATACTGTCCCCATTTAAAATTCATTTTCTGCAACATGATGAATCATGTATTACTTCATGTAATCAAAGACATCAACCTATTTATTCTCAGGCTGTATTACTTTTGGTTCCCAATAAAACTTATACCAATCAAAACACATTACCCAACCCATTCCAAATCAGATAATTGAAATTTTGCAAAATGAGAGTATGACACCAATTTTCATGCTGTATCATCACTTTTTATTTCCAAGATATTAAATTTAAATAACAACCATAGACATCCCACTGTCCCCCCCCCCTTTCCTTGTGTAATCAAACTAAAATATAGCCTATGTAACTCATTGATAGCATAGCTTTCTATTAATGAAGTAATTTTTAAAATAAGTAGGTACATAGTTCCAGAGATTACCCATTACAAACAACAACCAAACAAATTTTACATCTTTATATATTAGTATAGATAAGTAGTATAGATAAGTATGTTTAACTATTTCATTACCTTTATTTTTATGCAGACACAGAACATGACAGAAAATATTTAAATAGGTTGTTGTATGAAACAATATTTAATAATTAACAGGAGCAAGGCTGAATTTTATTTAACAAGTTTCTAGTTCATTCTTCTAGTAGAGGCCATTGAAGTTTTAATGCTTCATATTTCCCAACAGCATTATTTTAATGTAGAAAACATTTACATACAATAATGCAGAGAGGTTATACTTACGTGCAGTTTCATATGACAAGAAATATGAACAAGAGTTACACATTATGCTACCACAAAGTCTGCAATGATGTTGCCTTCTGGTTAAATTAAATGTTGCTGTGCATGATGGGCATCGAGTAACAGTTGCACCATCAATCCATGCAACAAGTTCTTGTTCATGTTGTCTGCGATCAGAGCCATACACTCTTAATAATCTATCTAATCTAATAATCAGTTTATTTGTTTCTGCAGTTCTGTGATCTAAACGTTCACGCCTAATACTTTTAAAGTATTCTATATGTGAACTGCAAGGCCCAGGTTCTTGAGGTTCACTATATTCCAGGCAGTATTTCTGGAGGGATATTTCTTTTTTAAATAATTCCAAATCTTGCTCTTCAAGTTTCAGAATTTTCTTTTTAGCCTTTCCATAAATATCTATTAACAGATACAAATATTTATATATATAATTACGAGGGAAGTTGAATACCTTTAATAGATTTTAATATGTCCTGTTCTTCAGAATGCAAATCTTGGAAATGACTAATTAAGTTATTAGGTGAACGCATGTCTTTATGACATTTTGGACACAAAAATCCTTCCTTTACAGAATTGTCTCCAGCTGCAGCCATTCTTTAAAATTTTAGCAACACAAATTTAATTTTTTCTTACATCAAGATCATGGTATATCAGTATATATACCCTACCCTAAATATATTATAACATAACATAGCCCATGATCTGCCAGACCCACAGATCATACAATAGAGAAGTCAGACCATAGATAAGAGAATGGGTGAGTTCAGCAGATACACCCTGTTTTCCAATTAGCGCACAATTGAGCACAGTGCGGCACAGTGCTAGCACTGAGTGTTCCAATTACAGCACTAGCTCGCACAAATGAGCACAATAAATAACTGTGCCTTTGGGATGTTTTATGTAGATTTACCAAGTAAACATAAAACTTTATCATAAAACATGAAGTATGTTCCAAATAACGCCCGAAAATTACCGTACAGGGCGACACAAAAACACTTTGAGTTCTAATAATTGGAAAACAACCATTATTGAATTATTCTGTAAATAATTTACGTACACATAAACATCAATTGATAACTTATGAGTAATACACTTTTAACCTTATGGTGGTCAGTGTACTCTACCGGTTGGTTTTAAAACAACCATGTTCCAATTAACGTCCTAAAAATTGCCGCACTGTGCGGCACAAAATCACTTGTGCTCTGCTAACTGGAAAACAGCCAACAATTGTTGTGAACGTTTGCTAACGTTTGATGTTTTGTGCTGCACGTTTCATGTTTTGTGCAGCACAAAACATGAAACGTTAGCAAACGTTGACAACAGTTTGTATCTGCTGAACGCACCCATTGGGTGCGTTCAGCAGATACAATTGTGCTGCACAAAACATGAAACGTGCAGCACAAAACATAAAACGTTAGCAAACGTTCACAACAGTTTGTATCTGCTGAACTCACCCATTTATATATGTACATAGATGGGAAACTCTCCGTGCAAAACGCGTTCACTAGAGTACAGCGCTCAAGTGAGTGGTTGAAAAAACATACATGGCGGGAAAATTAAATACGGATTAGCATTAAATACATTGATTTTTTTAATTCTTAGTCATCCTGATTTCTGACTACATCTTCTACCAAGATGCAATCAGAAATGCAGGATGACTAATTAATATGTTTAAAATGTTATAAAAGGAAAGGAAATACAATAGTAAACAAATTTTATTGAAGGTTACATAGTTTGTCTTATTCCAATAGAACTTTTTTTAATCATCCATGATCTTGCCTTTAACAGTTCTTAGAAGGTGAGATGACCTCCTGATATCCTGATAAAAATATATTTATATATTAAAAATATAATTAAATTCTAGTAATATTTTTACCTCTTATATTTTTTGCTGTTGATATATTTCCATGTTCAAAATTAGCAGCAGGTGGTGTTGCAAAAAATAAATCTAAGCAAATATTATCCTATTCACTTTCCAAATGCAGGTTAACATTCTCCTTAGTTTTCTCATCTAAGAAATTTTACAATAATGTACTATATTGACATCAAAACTATTATGAAATAAATTACATACCATGATTATGAAAAATGAAGAAATGGCACCAAATTTCAAGTTCGATATCCTTCTTGTTAAGCCCCAACAAATCTTGCTTTCTGAGGAACAGTGAGCATCACACACTCTGTAAGACATCCTAATTTGTTGGGGCGTTTTGTTCAACAGTTTACTGCTATATATTAATCTGGTTGACTCAAATTTGAAGTAGCTGCAAATATTTTTCTTTTATTATACAAAATATAAATATTATTTAGTAAACACAGTTACATATTTTCATGTAATTATTTTATTTACCTCAGTTTCTTTTGGGACCCGATGCATCACTGTATTTAAACTAGTATTTCCACAAAAGCGAACACAGCAATAGATTACCATGATTTCAATGAATACAAAATAAAATGAAATTTGAGAGTATCAACTTAACTTACAACAATTCACAATTCAATAAACAGATATTAAAATTTGAGAAAATAAAACACGGAACAAGTTTACCTACACTTTCACAAAACAATAGTTTCTTTATTTCTAAATGTTTGTCCTTTATTGTCTATATAAAAGTAAGAGATAAATATATTGATGGACACAATCCACGCAACCATTAATAACAGAAAACTTATTCTATTTGTCAAATAGCGGCGACTGAGGTTTTTGACAAAGATGGATATAATTGGGGGTATATCTGTCTTTATCAACCGACTGGTTGAAACTCTGAACGGACAATTCCTATATAGTTACCCGTGCATGAGTCAGACCTCTGACTAGGGATGATCGATATTCATCGATGTTGAATAATCATCGATGTTTAGCGCAAAAACATCGATGTTTTGACAACGATGTTAAGTTATCGATAACATCGATACATCGATGTTATAAGAATAAACATCGATGCAGTCTAGGCCATCTAGCGGGAATTAGGTATAGTAGATTGTGTGCTGTGAGAAATAAAGTTAAAGCACAAGATAAACTATTCTGTGGATAAAGTTAATAGATTACAGCCATTGCTTACAGTAGAACAATAATAATGATTGTATCTATCACATTTGCACATTGTTGAATTAGTCTTGTTTTCTGTGTGCAATCTACCAAATTCTTTACAATCATGCTTGTGAGATAGAACACAGTGACCTCATTTTCCAACTACAACGTTCTAAATATCATGCTTCTGTTGGGAAATCTGAGATTTTTAAGACATTTATTTCTTACTAATGATGGCCAACAGTTTTTCCCGAAATTTTGTAATGCTTATGTTCTTCTGCCAATTTTCCGAACCACTTTAGGAACGTTTTCTGTCTGTCTGATAGGTTTACCTATAAACCTCTTGTCGTTTGCAGTTTTTAAAGAAAATTAAAAACAAACTCCTATTATATGATTACAAAATATAATATAAATATGTAATAAAAAGGGATACCACCTAGGACTCGACTTTTATTTTCAATGGTGGCGGCCATGTTAATAAATAAAATAGCTTCTTTATTTTGCCACCTAACTAAAACATCGATGTCCAAAAACATCGATGTTTTTCTTTCGATGTTTATTGTACATCGATACTTTTGATTCGATGTTACCATCGATGTCAACATCGATGTTTTTCTAATATCGATCATCCCTACCTCTGACCCACAGATCAAACACAGCTCTGACCCATAAATCACAGATCAAACACAGGACCATAAATGTCAGACCCATAAGAGCACAAATTATTCACTATAGATGTCTCACTTCATATACCAAGGTCATATACACGAAGTATAGATACCAGGAGTCCGAACGGTATAGCCTTTTCCGCAGTATTCGTGGTATATAATATTAAACCCAGATCATAGTTCTCCTTTCTGCCACTAGCTGCGCAAATGTTCAGGACGTACCGATGTTATTCTTATTATCAAACGTAAATACGCGCTGTCGAATGTCGAAATTATTAAAATTATAAAACTAAGTATAAAATATTAATGTAATTGTTTTAATATAGTTTTAATAAAAAAATGGGAAAGTGTTGTGCTGTTCATGGTTGCCTCAGTGGCCGAAAGGCAAGTGGAAAAGTGGCTAAAGTGGGTATATTCAAAGTTCCGAAAGTGAGTAACCTAATAATAATATTAAACATCACTGTTGTTAATAAATATTGTATTTATAAATTTCCAAATTACTGTAACTTACGGTTATTATTAATAGAAAGAAAATTAATCTTCTTAACTTAAATAATAATTTAAACTTTTTTACTATGAAGAGAAATTTCCACTAGTGTATTTGTCAAATCTAAATTGTTTGGTATTTAAATATTAAACGTCTTTTATTTATAACTAATACGATTAATAAATAATATATTTGATTGTAATCAATAAATTACTTTCCTATTATCAAGCATTGTAATACTGAAATAAATAGGTATTTAACCATTTTTGAATTTATATTTACTACTTAATTGCAGAAACTATGTTTAAATTCTTTACTTCACTTACGGTTTGTTTAATAGTTTAACACGTAGAGACAAAAGATGAACTATAACTTTAATTCTTAAAGACCTGTTGATAACATTAATTTATTTTTTTAATAAAATTGTTTCCTGTCAGCTGTCAGTATCAACAAGATTACCCGCGTAAGCATTTAAACGAGTACTTCCTAAACAGTGGCGCGCTCTACCGGCAAAACATTCTGCCCCCTAAAATGCTACCATTTATTTAACATTACGTTCGGACTCCTGGTATCTATACTTCGTGGTCATATACTTTGGCGCTGTTACCGTCAAAGTGAAATGTTAGTCAAAGTATTTCTTACTTTGACGTCCTATGTTTTAAAGTGTGAAAATTTGAAATTGTATAGATTTACTAGTAAAAGTTTTATATTAATAAGCACTTATATTATGGGTATAAATTATCTAATTTCTTGTTTATCATGTATAGTATACTGAATATAATGAGTATTTATTTATTTTTCATCTTTATTGATCATAAAAAGAGCTCTACGACAAATTGCATTGTTGTCTTATATGTCTCTATGAATTGTAATACTTTCGTCAGGTGACAATTCGGATAACCTCAAAATATTTCACTAAGTTAACAACCATAGAACAATGATTTAAATAGAAGGGAAGCTCTTATGGGAGACACGAGAACACTAGAAAAGCTTTTCCCTGCATCCGTATGAGGCCGTTGATATCGGAATTTTTGTAATTTCTTTACAGTTTTCTTTAACATAAATTTTAGCAAGATAACTCACCAAAGTTGATTGTCGTTATTAATTTATTAACCTTAAAAATATGGCGTTTGTTGTCACAAAGCTGAAAGAATTGTTTTCAAAATTATTTGACTATTGAGTAATGAATACTGAAATCGGGAACTTATTCCAAAACAAAGAAAACATATTTAAGATATTCTTTGAAGGTTTGATTCGAACAGTTTAAAGAAAATGGCAGTGTACAAAAAAATAACTAGGTACTACATTACTAATACTGGCGTAGATTAAGTACCTATATTATGATAAATACCAAAACAGGTTTATCATCCAGTACATTTCTTTATTTATACCAGATAATTGATCATTTGTTTCATATGCCCCATGGAGTAGCGGCATTGAAGTAACTTGCTAAAGAACTTCAAGTGGTTCAAAAAAATAGTAAAATTGATTTTCATTGAAGACCTATAACTATGATTCTGTCATCATTTTGACTATTGTAAACCCACAGATGTCCATATTATCAAAAATGAAATAAACAAATTAAGTTCAATATTTTACAGAAATGTTAGCATTGCTGAATAAAAATTTGATTGGGGTATGTTAGCATTAACTACATTTGGGACATTGTATTTTTAATATGTATTTTTTCAGACACCAAGGACAACAGGGTCTTACCTAGACCCCAAAATGTTTGGAATATATAGCAATTTTTTGTAACTTGTGGTGTTATTTCCCAAGAAGTACTTAAACACCAAGGATAAAGACAAATTATTTGTTCAAGCAACAGGAACAATTTTAAGGCTAAACATTCCCCCAGTTATAATTACAAATAAGATGTTTGTAAAGAAAGTTTAGACAATTTAAAATGTTTTTTAACTCGGCAGTATGCTCCAACTATCAGAACTACTTGTGAAACTTCAATATCATCCCCATTACCTTCCAACTTGTTAGGACAGAGTTCTAAAATTGCTAGATGTACAATTGTTTATATGAGTGGGTACATCCAGAGGTTATTAAAAAAATATTATCATAATTGTAATGATTGTTTACAAATTGTAAACTCTAATTTAGAATCAGAAGATTGTGAATTCATTGATGCTAGGAAGTAGCCAAGAGGACATTGGCAAGTACCAAATACATATTTAAATTTTTTAATAACACATTGTTTATCCTCCTTATATTTCTTAATTCCAAAATTGTGTTGCAAGCAGAACATTTCTCAAGTGTTGGAACAAGTGTTACAACACAATTATTTAATTAATCCCTTGAATTGTTTGCAACAACATGATCTTGGTAATAAGCTATGCCAACTCCTAGTTGAATGTAGTTTTGGTGGTGTAGAAGTGTAAATAATATTACCAAGGGAAGAGAAGACAAATTTTCTAAATATTTAGCTTTAAAACCAAATATAGTTGATCCTATAAAAGTCCATGCATATAGAAAATTTCAGTCAAAACAAAAGTTTAAAAACGGTTAAGCAACTTTCAAATCTTTAAATGTATTTTTACAAACTGTACCTTAGGAAAAAATTTTATTTATATTTCATGATCTAAAATATAAAATGAATTTACAATATTTTGTAACTGTATATTTCTATTTTTTTTAACAAATATCAGTGCTGTGTTGTGTAGATAACACTCATATATTAATTGTGTTCTGTTTTGTATATCTAAGTCATGAACATGTTTTTATCTAAAATATTTTATAAATTTCTGTATATATTTTTGTTAATACACTTATTATTTCAATATGTTTTAATTGTTTTATTGAAAGTGTGCATACATATATTTAATAGCAAAAATTATGCTAATCTCATGCTGAAAGTATGCTTACTTAAGTTTTTTGGGGCTATATATGTACAAGGTGTTCTGGATGTTTCTTTACAGCTGATATCTTGTTTTTTAGTAAAGATATGAACAATTTCATAAAATCATTGTTGAGGAGAACATGTTATCCTTAAAAAACTGTAATCAAAAACTTGTGCCAGTACATTCAACTTTTTTTTTTCAAATTTTGTCCGTTTTTGTTACATTTATAAAACATAATTTGTTCTCATTAACATTATTTTTAGAAAATGTACCTACCATTACTAAAAAAACAAGGTATCAGCTGTAAAGAAACATCTGGAACACCTTGTATATATTTGAATAATTTAGTGTCATATCTACCGCTAGATGTCAGCACCTGTAAGATTGAGTAGATTAGTTCAACTATTGACTAATAGAGGGTGCTGATTGCAGCTAAAACTTTTCCCTGCATCCGTACGGTGCGCTGAAAACTGTGTTCCAAATCGAAACACGTGAGTTTCCTTTCTATACAATTCATTTTTCTATGGTTAACAACAACAACATACAGGAAAATAAATGTTTTAATAATTTTGTTTAAATGCATAATGTTGAACATTTGAAAAACAAATTTATTATTCTGGAGGTAAAATTAATGTTACATTATCTATATTTTATATTTCTTTTAGCTATATCCATTATTTTTGTAATACAGATGTCCAATCCAACCTTTATGAAAAGTATCAAGAGGAAGAATTTATAATTTCAAAATATTGCAATATACCTATATGCTAAAATATTATTCGGTGTTTTTATGGGGTAATAACAAAAGTAGAAAAACTTCACCAAATTGTGGCAAAACAGCCTGGAAGACTGCAATGAATCAATTATAGAAAATTACAGAAATTAATAGATCAAGAAATAGAAGTATACTTAGATCTGGGCAGTATTGAAGAAGTGAAATTTGTTAATACCAGAAAATGTGTGTTAGATTGCCAGCAGAAAAAGTCTATTGTAATAAAATCATCCAACTATTATTTTTTATTAAAATGATGTGTTGGGAGAGTTTTGATGGTCAATATTCAATTTTCTTTGTTTATGATATATCAAAGGTTATAAATTGCATAAAGAAGACAACTATGAATTCATTAAGAATTTACAAACATTTTTAGAAATAATGTTTACTCAGAAATGAAGATTAGAAGTAATATAATATATAATAGGTAATAATTTTATAATAATACAATACATTTTAAATATTTTATTTTGTTTATAAGAGACAAAATTATTCGACACATATATTAATATTACATTTATCTGGGGTTGATATATTATTAAGAAGGTCCAATATCATTGCTTTTGGAATCGGTACTGTTTTCCATATATTCTGGGTCTGTAAATTTTAAACGGGGATAATGGGTTGACAAATCATTTGTGCTATATTATCTCCACGCTTAAATTGACACTTCACATCTGAATGATTATACAATAAAATTCCCAAGTTACCTCGATAATCCTCATCAATAACTCCACCACCAATTTCAATACCAAATTTCTGAGAGTTGGTTTCAATACTGGAAATCCTTCCATAACAGCCTTGTGGTAAACAAATACCAAGATCCAACATTACCAGAAGTCTGTCCTTTGCCTTTATTGTAATGTCAATAGGAGTTCTTAATAAAAATCCAGCTGAGTGTGATTTTACAGATTTTTCAATATTGAGAGCATGTTCAAAAAATTTCCAATATTTTAAAACATTGGTGTATTCTTTTTGTGTGACAATGGTATTCTCTACTTGTGTAGATGCCATTTTCACAGAAAAATAAGTGTGCTGTTTAATTTCCTTGATTAGAATAACATGAAATTGTTATTGATGAAAATATTTATTAAATTTGTAGATATCACCCCACCCATATTACACATCATACCCTCTCTCTAAAGTATATAAAACAAGCATCCACTTGTTTATTTGTCATTTTTATAGATCCCACATAACAAGTTTGTAGTAAATAAATTTGAGGTTGCTGATACAAAAATAATTCAGGTTTTTGCTTGAAATTACTAAAAATAAATATTTAACAGTTTTTAAGTAAAAACATTTAAACATAATAAAAAATTGTAAGTTTTACACAAAGTCATTTTTAATCAATGACCTGAAATGCCATTTACTAGAGGGCAAATTAGTGATATTAAAATAATAGTTAAAGAAACTACAAGTGAATTATTTAATGAGGAAAAATTTACCACCTTTATTTGTAGTCAAAAGGAAGAAAAATTTGACGTTGAGCAAATCAAACAACAAATGGATGAAATAATGCAAGAATTAAAAGCCCAAAAACAGATTAATGAGCAGTTCAAGTGTAAAATAGAAAAATTGAATCGGCACATAAAAAGAAATTCCATTAGATTATGTGGTTTACAAGAAGATCCAAATGAAAACTTGCCTGATAAAATTATATGGTTATTGAAAAACAAGCTAGGAATAAATGTTTCAGAAATTGATTTTGAAAATTGTTATAGAATTGGATCAAGTCAAAATGGTAAACCGAGACCGGTACTTGTGACAACAATGCAACACACGACCAAATTGGAAATCTTACAAAATAGAAAAAAATTAAAAGGATCTTCCATAGTAATATTTGAAGATATGACCATATCCAAATATATCTTACTCAAGGAGGCAAAAACAAAACTGGGTAAAAAGAATGTATGGTACTGTGGGTGTCGCGTTAATTTTTTATTTTCTTTTTGTTTAATAACTGATTAATATTGTTTAACATTTATAGCTGGAACTTTATAAGAATAATAAAGGTATAAACAAGTATTTGTTGTCTGTCATTAAATTAATTGGACATGATAATTAAATATTTTTGTTATTTGAATTGCTTTTAATATTCAGGGAGAAAATAAAATTTGAAAAATCTATTAATTTTGTATCATAAGAATAAACCTTATGATACAAATAATGGATGGAAAATATAAAATTGAAAAATAGCATTGTTTATTATTTACATTTATGACAAAATTAGGAACACAATATTCTTGAACGGCGTAAATCAACAAGTGAATTTCATTTAATGAATCAATCATGATAATTAAATATTTTTGTTATTTGAAATGTTTCCAATATTTGGGGAGGGAATAAAATTTGATAAACTCATTACTTTTGTATGATGCAGTTTATAAAATTGACAAGATACATAAAATATAAAATTAAAAAATGTAGTTATTTACATTTAATGCAAAAACAGGAACACATTTCTTCAAGTGATTTAAAAAATATTTTTTGAATCTTTTAAAATAAAACTAAATGTTTTTAATTTTATTTTTACATAAATAAGTTTATCATATATATATATATATATATATATATATATATATATATATATATATATTTATATATATATATATATATATATATATATATATTAAAATGATATGATTCTATAAAAACTTATTCAGATTCCTGATATGTGTTTTTTTGGGTTTGATAAGAAGATCCAAAACCATCGCTACCGCGCTCACTATTGTTTTCCATGGCTGCTATGTCTGTAAATTGCAAACTGGGGTAAAAAATAGGATGACATATTAATTGAGCTATAACGTCTCCACGTTTAAATTGACGTTCTGCATTTGAATGATTATATAATAAAATTCCCAAGTTGCCTCGATAATCTTCATCAATAACTCCACCACCAATTTCGATACCAAATTTTCGAGAATTTGTTTCGATACTTGATATCCTTCCATAACACCCCCGTGGTAAACAGATACCGAGATCTAACGTTACCAAAAATCTGTCCTTTGCCTTCTATATAATATCAATAGGAGTTCTTAATAAAAATCCAACGGAATATGATTTTATGGGTTTTCAATATCGTATGCCCGATCGGATAATTTCCAATATTTCAAAACATTAGTACATTCTCTTGATATGGCATCAACTTTTTCTATTTGTGGGGATGTCATTTTCTCAAAAATTAACTGAGCTATTTGATCTCCTTGATGGAAGTAACAATCTGTACTGGAAAAATTATAGATTACAACCTTTATTGTGTCTTCTTTATCAATATAACAACTGCCAATTTCGATACCACAACGTAGTGATATGCCCGATTTGGAAGCAAGTCGTCCACAATAATTATGGGGTAGTTCACACTGAATTGCTAAATCAACTACCATATATTCTCCCGCTTGAAGATAATAACTAATGGGAGCTCGTAAATCTATTCCCGCTGCTCTAGATGTAGCTTGCAGTGGTTTATAATCTGAATACAATATCAACTGAATAGGTCTAATTGCAGTTGTCATTATTATAAACAAATACTACTATATATTGCCAGGCTTGAAGATAACAGCTAGTGGGAACTGGTAAATAAATTCCCGCTGACCTAGATGAGGTTGTAGTAGTTTAAGTTGTTATAAACATAGTAGACACCGTTATTTATATATATATCGCCCATTAGTATCCATCCCCCCCCCCTTATATAAATTTATGTATATATATTAGTTTTCTTCTTTAAATTTAAGTTTTGTGATTTTACATCCAACGTTTATAACTTTTGTTATATACAAATTTCGATATCATATATTCATACCGAAACACATTTTGGACAATTCACATTTATTGCCGGTTCTTCTTCAGAATCAAATGTTTGAGAAATTTCAAGAAATAAAACTGAAAAGATTTAATTAAAATTAAAAACTTAATAAGTTTTAGGGGCGGGAAAGCGTTTCGTTAAAACGTGTCTTACACCCATTAGAGTAATTTATAATTGGGTGATCCAATATGCCAGTCACTAGAAGGCAAACTAGTGACATTAAAATGATAACTATAGACACCTTAAACGAATTATTTAATGATGAAAAATTTATTCTTTCAATTTCCAGTCAAGTTGGACAAAATATCAGCGATCAAATAATGAATCAGATAATGGCAGTGGTGGACGCTCAAAAAAACATAAATGCCCATTTAGTGGATGAAATAGTAAAATTAAATCAGAACATTAAAAGAAAATCCTCTCGGATACACGGTATGAAAGAAGACTTGGTTGATAAAATTGTTCAAATGTTTAAAGACAATCTAAAGGTAAATGTTACACAGGAAGGTGTCGAAATCTGCTATAAAATGGAAACATATCAAAATGGTGAACCGGGACAAGAAACGAAAATGGAAATTTTACAAAATAAAAAAAACCCTAGAGAAAGTTTCATAACAGTCGGCGACATGGTGACTTCTGAACATCTCTTGCTTAAAAAGGCAAACAAAAAGGCGACTAAGAGAAAAGTATGGCAGTAAAATTAAATTAGAACATTAAAAGAAAATCCTCTCGGATACACGGTATGAAAGAAGACTTGGTTGATAAAATTGTTCAAATGTTTAAAGACAATCTAAAGGTAAATGTTACACAGGAAGGTGTCGAAATCTGCTATAAAATGGAAACATATCAAAATGGTGAACCGGGACAAGAAACGAAAATGGAAATTTTACAAAATAAAAAAAACCCTAGAGAAAGTTTCATAACAGTCGGCGACATGGTGACTTCTGAACATCTCTTGCTTAAAAAGGCAAACAAAAAGGCGACTAAGAGAAAAGTATGGCATTATGGGCTAAAAATATTATTTGCACTTTTTGAATAAACCATAATTGAGTATTACTATTTAACATGCATCTAAAACTTTCCTTAAATATATCAATTTATACATTTAATTTTAAATAAGTATAGTAATTATGCTTTCAAACAAATCTAAACAGCTAGTAATTTCTTTATATATATTTTTTAATTGATTATGAAAGTTATTAAATTAATAATTGTTTATTTTGGTAGTAATTCCCAAATTAAATATATGTACCATATACATAATTTCTAAATTAAATATTATATCCATTTTTCTTGTAATTCTTTTTTTTTAATATTACCTACTGCTTACATAATTAATAAATATATAATAATAAATTAAGCTAAAAAAGAAACAAATTTAATTCTTTGATGAGTGTAAGAAATTATTAAATAAAATTCTAAGTTTTAAAAATTATTATTTATTTAAACCAAACATTGTATTATTTAACAAAATTATACAATATGTCATAAGTTGTTTTATCCACAGGAACTTTTGCTTTTTCAAATATTTTTTTAACAATTGTATTCGGATCCTTTTCAAATTCTTCAAAGTTTTGTATTGCCAATTTATCAGTTTTTAATTCATTATAATAATATTTTAAAGCTTTGTGCGTTCTTATCATTCGAAAAGCCAACTTAATATGTGGCTTGTCTGTTATTAATCCATCTATAGTCTTTTTTACTGATAGCTCCTCATTCAGTAAAAGAACAGCACCCTCTATTTCGATATCGTGATTTAAATGTGATTTTTGACATAAAGTTTAAATCGTCCCATTGTTCCGTTAATTCTACCAAAACCGGTACCGTATCCATTTTAAGGTTTTTGCAAATTTCTTCAACTTCTTTTCTCGTTGCCCACCAATCTTTATCTTTATGCACAACAATACCTATGGTTCTAAACTGTGGATTGCATTTGTAATGGTTGTTATCAATCCATTCGGTAATTAATGAAAACTTTCCAAAATTTTCAAAAGCCGTTTTCCAAATTTCCCAAGCCATATTTAAAAATTTTTCCAGAGCTCCATTGTTTGTGTTGAACGGTGTCAAAATTGTATGTTTTGATGATAGCAAAAGCACATCATCACCTTTATATGTATAGGTTACAATTTCTTGTAGAAGTTCATCTGGTTTGTTGGAAAACGACACACTACTTGAAGAGAAATTATTTAAATAATTGAAAAATTTTTGCAATGGTTGAGTATAAATGATCAATTTCGGTCCTGTTAATTTAACCACACTGTTTTTTATTTCCTGAATTAATAAATTTACATCACCAGGGGAAAAAATGTGAAAACGGTGTTAACACCTTTTAATTTTTCTGTTACACAATACCGTCTGTTAAAAAGAGATATATTAATATAATCTTCTTTGGGAATGTTGTTAATGAACCCCGTGAATTTCATGGTTTTTTATGTTTTTATCTTTTCTGGTAACAAAACACTAATTATATGTCATGGATACCAGGCTTTTATAGTATTTACCCACCCCCACTTGTCAAATATAAGAATGGTCACGTGATCGATATCCCAAATAACGAATCTAAATTTACATTTAAATGTCGAATGAGAAATGCGCAATTTACCTCCGCGCTTCTAAATAATTTGATATAAATAAACCATCGTAAATATATTTCTCCAGTTTACAGCAATTATGTTACCTACGCAACTGCTTATTGACCTAAACAATGGTGATTTACAGTTAGAAAACCTTAGTGATTTAGATCTTGTTAACATACCATCGAAGGTTTTGAAAGAGTATATTAAAGACAATGTTGGTGCCACAGAATTGCAAAATATATGGCACAAATTGCCTCCAGAATGTACTCAGGATTATTACATTCAAATCCTATTGCCCCGTTTTGTTCACCGTAATCAATTTGGAACCGAATTTGACAAACCGCCGACTTCACAAAAAAAAATGTTGCGCTTGTAAAGAAAGTAAGAATGGGATAAAAACCACGACCATACCAAAAATACTTATTGACTTAGAAAATGGTAATTTACCGTTAAAAATTCTAAGTGAATCGGATCTTGCTAATATACCGTTAGAGGTTTTGGAAGAGCATATAAAAGACAATGTTAGTGCCACGGATTTGTTGGAAATATGGCACAAATTGCCCCCGGAATGTACCCAAGATTATTATATTCAAATTCTTTTGCCGTGTTTTGTTCACCATAATGGAACCAATTTTAACGAACCACCCACTTCACAAAAAAGATGTCCTTCATGCAAAACAATTCAGAGGAAAATAGCTAGAGGGTTTGTTGATAAGACCACATAGAAACACATCTTAAAGAGATTATTTGAAATATAACTAAAATTTTCTTTAAAAATTATTTTTAAATCTATCCTTATACAATCCAAATACTTGATTTGGTGTTGAATCATAACTTACCGTTTTGTATATACTTTATTCAAATCCAAATTTACATTGGTATCTTTTAGTTAGAAAACATGAAACCTAAATCCCCACCCCTCCTTAAGACATAAATAATCGTCATATTTAGTTTAACGTAATCATGTCAGATAGAGCATATAATCAACTACTTGCCGACCTGGTGGGTGATCAATTAAATTTGGACAATATTCAGTCAACTATTTTGAAAAAATATATAAAAAACAATGTTAATGCTACTAATTTGTTAGCTATGTGGCACAAACTGCCCAAAGAATGTACTCAAAATTATAACATTCAAATTCAATTGCCGTGTTTTTATCACCACAGCAAACCATATGGAACTCAATTTGATGGACCCCCTAGTTCACAAGAAAAATGTACTTTTTGCAAATTGTGGAAATGTACTGATAAAGCAATACAAAAATGAATGTTTACTAGATGAGTAATATATAATACTTTTGAAATTATTTTCCATACTTAATCCTTATCATTTATTACCCAATATAAAATTATATATTTAATAATACTAACACGAGTGTGAATTAATTAAAAACCAATAATGTACATACACTTTACCATACTGGAATAAACATTTAACCGAGAAGCTTTGTTTTATTTCCACTCAAACTACTTTGATATATCAAAAAAACTTTTAATTTTTCTTTCTATCAAGTTTACAACTAAATAATACTTAATTTTTTATATTTTAAGTTTAACAAATTTACATAATAATATATCATATGTCCTTACATTTATAGGGATTTTTCAAATACTTTTTTAACAGTTAAATTAGGATTTTTTCTAAAAAAAAACTCTGTAATACTAGTTGATCAATTTTTAATTCATCATAATAATATTTTAGAGCTTGAAAGTTTCTTCTCATTTTAATGGCTAATTTAACATTAGAATTATTTACAGTTAACCCATTTTTGGTCATTATAACGGGTACGTTCTCGTCCAGCAGAAAAACAACACCCTCTATAGCAGTATTGGTATTTAAATTTGACTTCATATTTATAAATTTTAAATCATCCCATTTCTCATTTAACTCATTCACTATAGGAACCATTTCCATTTGTATGCTGTGACAAATTATTTCAACTTGTGATCGCGTTGCCCATAAATCTTGCTTTTTATGCACAATAATTCCATACATCTAAAATGCGGCTTACATTTATAATCTATTTGTTGTTTAACCATCCATTCGGCAAATAAAGAAAATTTTCCATTTTTTTCAATGGCGGTTTTCCAAATTTCCCAATTCATATTTAAAAAATGGTCCAAAGCTCCATTATTTGTATGAAATGGTGTTAAAATTATATGTTTTGAAGAAATTAAAAACACATCATCGCCCTCGTATGTGTAATTTAAAATTTCTTTTAGAAAGTCATCAATATTTTCAGAGAAAAGTGTAACCTCACTAGCAAAAATATTTAAATGATGAAAAAATTTTTGCAATAGTTCAAAATGAACCAATAATTTCGGTTTTGATAATTTTTCTATGCAGTATTTAATTTCGTTAATTAGTAAGTTTACATCACTAGAAATGAAATATGTAAAAACAGTATTACTGCCATCTAATTTTTCCGTTATGCAATATTTTTTGTTTAATATATTATCTTCTATGGGAATTTCTTTAATGAATATCATGTTTTTCTTCTGATGTTAACTTTACTAAAGCTCTAAGTATACTGGACATTTATAATACAATATAAAGCTTTAAATTATTTAACTCCCTCCAATTAATCATATTTATTAAAATAAAAATCAATGGAAATTTACATTTAAAAGTCATTAATAATTTTAAGACAAGCTTACAACAACAATTCTGTATAACGCACAAATAAAAAAATTCAAATTTTCATATTATATCGCATTTATTTTTACCGTTTTATTAAAAACTACAAAACTTTCAGTGAGACTTTCTTCAAAAGATTTTTTTATATAAGTCACTATGATGGCATCGGCGTGCTGTTCTGTTAACTGTAATATTTTTTCTATTATTTATGAGCAAATATTTAAAAAACACAATGTTAAATTTATACCAAGTTCAAAACCAATATTTAATTTTAAAAGAATAATACATGAACTAGATTTTATTATGTCCAAAAATAAAATTATTTCAGAGACTGATGCTCAAAATCTAAACAATATGTTCTGGTCTCATTGGCTGTTCAAATGTCAACATAATATTGAAAATATGACTATAGACGATATAAAAAATTTAAAAAAATTTATGGAAAAAGATTCCTTTGTTCAAACACCTCGAATAGAATCTTATGCTGCTACTATTTCAAATATACCCAATGCATTTAAAAAACTCTTAATAAACCGTCAATATACGTTAATGGAACCAGCTCATTCTCCGTGGAGTGTTTTCATATTTATTGGTGTCTTTTTAATTATAATGCCTTTACTTGTAAGTCTTGAAAAAAATAACTCTAGGATATCTAAAGTAGAATTAAATAATTCCAAAAACTTTATTAATCAAAACATGTAACAGGAATGTTTTTACTTGTTTATAATTGATAATTAAATTATAATAGTATTTCAAATTAACAACTATGCAAAACAATTACACTATACGAAAAAAAAAATCAGTTCATTCGCCACGAATACGTCTTGCCAATTGTAGGTCATGGGGAGTAATTGTCACTCATTTGGCATGAATAGCACACAAATTGGTATCTTGTAAAAGACCAATCAAGTAGGCTTCACTAGCTTCTTGTAAAGCCATTATTGCCACACTTTGAAATTTTAAGTCACATTTAAAATTTTGCGCAATTTCCCGAACGAGTCGTTGGAATGAAAGTTTTTTTATTAACAAATCGGTACTTTTCTGATAATGACGAATTTCACGAATAGCCTTTGTACCGGGTCTGTGATGATATGGCTTTTTCACACCACTCGAGGCGGGTGCATTTTTACGTGCCAGATTTGTTGGCAATTGTTTCCTAGATACTTTATCACCGCCGGTTGATTTACATGGAGTATGCTTAGTACGAACCATTCCGAGTACGATTCACGCTGACAATGAGATATCAAATGGTATTTTGGATGGTCGTCACTTGTGTTTTTCACCCCCATGATTCTGAAAAGATAAGTTTTAATCAAGAATATCTCCTAGCAGGCCATGTGGTTTAGGTTGTATGGACAGTAGTAAGGTGCGAATCCACAATGAGAATATTTTATGAGATTTTTGTCTCATGAAATAATAATCTCGGGAAAATTTTTATTTCATTGTGGAAACCGGCATGAGATACGTGATATACAAGAGATAATCTCGTGAAACAATGTCTCATGAGAGTTTAGTTACCAGAACAAGTTTCAACGTGTAAACATGATATACTGTGCATCTCGCATGAGACATTTATCTCACCTGCTGCACGTGAGTGTCATTGTTGTTTCGTGAGATAAAAATTTGTTTTTTCCCAATACTGAGTGAAACTATTGAAAAAGGACGTTTAAAAAGAAAAGAGTGTAATTTTAAGTGGACCAACAAATATCCTTCTATCATTTTTTTGCTTTTTTGTTGGCATCTTTTTATGAAATCACTCCACAACTCACAATAATTTTAATAATTTTATCAATAATATATTTTTGAAAAATTAATTTCGTTTGCCTCTTCTAAATTACAGAACATACCGTGGAAACACCACATTCAGAAACACTTAGTCTCATGAGAGTAAAATTTCATAAGTTACATAAATTCAAATGTTTCAAATAAATATCTCATGTTCTATGGAAACATATCTGAGATAAATATATCATGAGACTAAAATCTCACGAGATTTTAGTCTCCTTGTGGATACCGGCCTTTAAAGAATGAAAATCAATCGATAATTGTTAAAGTGGGGATTATCATATAAATATCAACTCTCGAATGTAATTCATTCTTATACATATTTTCAAACAAGTTAGCATTTGCGGTATTCAATTCCAAGGGAATATTTGCTTATTATAATTTTAGATACACAATCTCGTTAGCATTATGGAATGTTTGAAAAATAAAAATGTAATTTGTCCATACGATTCAAATCACGAGATACGGCAATCACGTTTACCAATACATTTATCAAAATGCAAGAAAAATCACCCCAATATTTGTCTTGAAACGTGTGACTTCAATGCGTTTCACAAAATACCGAAACATAAACTGGAAATGCATCATAATAATTGCCCAGATAAAAGAAACATTGAAAGGGCATTATTTCGGGGAGAAGATGAACCAACAAATAAATTTCCCATTTTCAATATGCATGTACCGACTACAGAATCGTGGGATGATTGTAATTACACTAGTTACGATCCAACAAAATTCATTGAAAATAAACCAGTGTTGCGAAAATATGTAAATCTGTCAAAAAGCAAACGACGTCAATTTAGGAATATGAAACGAATAAGATTTGCGGGGAGAAGATGAACCAACAAATAAATTTCCCATTTTCAATATGCATGTACCGACTACAGAATCGTGGGATGATTGTAATTACACTAGTTACGATCCAACAAAATTCATTGAAAATAAACCAGTGTTGCGAAAATATGTAAATCTGTCAAAAAGCAAACGACGTCAATTTAGGAATATGAAACGAATAAGATTTGCAAAATTAGAAACCAACAACAAACAACTGCAAAACAACAATGAAAGTTCTGAAGATATCAAGAAATTATTAAGACAAATACATATAGGAAAAAATACAGCATATATTCCAAAATATTAAATGAATAAAATTGTAAGTGTAAATAATAAAACATGTAATTTGTATTTATAAATTTCTGAATGCTTGTGATTTTTAAAAATAAATGAAGTATTGAAAAAATAATGTTTTATTTATATATTTAGTATACAAACAGTATGCTTATAAATAATTTGACAATTGTTGGTGATGCAAAATGGAGTGCCTGAAAATATGAAAAATTGAATATTGTAGAAGTTAGCTAGTTAATTCTAAGAAAAATTATTTTACAGAAATGATTTTTGATTCCAGTTTTTATTTTAAAATATAGATCAAAAAAATTGTTGAATAAATTAATTCAAAATTTTATGGTAATTTAAGTTTTTGTGCTAAACTTGACTTAAATGTAAATTTGTATTTATAAATTTCTGAATGCTTGTGATTTTTAAAAATAAATGAAGTATGGAAAAAAATAATGTTTTATTTATATATTTAGTATACAAACAGTATTATAAATAATTTGACAATTGTTGGTGATGCAAAATGGAGTGCCTGAAAATATGAAAAATTGAATATTGTAGAAGTTAGCTAGTTAATTCTAAGAAAAATTATTTTACAGAAATGATTTTTGATTCCAGTTTTTATTTTAAAATATAGATCAAAAAAATTGTTGAATAAATTAATTCAAAATTTTATGGTAATTTAAGTTTTTGTGCTAAACTTGACTTAAATGTAAATTTACAATTATTGATCAACTTGAAACGTTGATGAATTATAATTAAGAACAAATACACAGTAAAAATAGAGAAATAACTCAATGTAGATTTACATGTAATAATCAAAGGACTCGCTTCTAATTATTCAAAGTATTACTTTACTGTACACATAATCATGCAATCAAAAGAAAAGGATCGTGAAATATGTCCCTATAATGCACATCATGTGGTAATAAAAAAACTTATTGGAAGACATATTTTAGAATATGGAAAAAATTATCCGCATCTAAAAAGATGTCAATTCAATACGAGACATGTAATTGTCCGGAAGACAAACTGGTAGAACATCATCAAAATTGGCCGGAGAAAAGGGACGATGTATTGTATTTATTAAATCTAAGCAGATATCCATTGTCAAGAAACGAAGATGAGCAACCAACAAGATACCCGATTTATAATATACACGTACCAACAACAGAATCGTGGGATGATTGAAGAAGCAATTGAAATATGTTAACAAAAAAACTCTGTATTATTTAAATATTGTATTTTCTTGTATATATTTATTTAATTTAAATTAACACAAATAAAATATGTATTATAAGATATTTCGGTTTTTATTTCTATAGTGTTTAAAGTTTTGCAATTTAAAAACGAAATCTAGTTCCAATAATTTAAACGTTTCAAAAATTATTTGTGAATCAACAAGCTTTTTCTAAGTTGGTTGTGTAAACATTCAATTCATGGATTTTTTAAAAGATAATAATAATCTCACCAAAAGATTTACAGACTAAAAAAATGAAACATAAAGCTTGATTAAAAATTCTAATTGAGATTCATATAAAAAATTGTGCTCTAAGTTTTGTAATTAAAATGAAGGAAAAGCAAACGACTAAAAAAATTGAAATCTATATTTTGATTCAAATATAAAGTTTATAATTGATGAATGTAAATAAAATTTAAAATTGAATATTGTAGAAGATAGCTAGTTAATTTTAAGATTATGAAAAATTATTTTACAGAAATGATCTTTCAGTTTTTATTTTAAAATATGGATCAAAAAAAAGTTGAATAAATTAATTCAAGATTTTATTTTATGGTAATTAAAGTTTTTGTGCTAAACTTAAGTTAAATGTAAATTTACAAGTATTGATCAACTTGAAACGTTGATGAATTATAATTAAGAAAAAATACATAATAAAAATGGAGAAATAACTCAATGTAGATTTGCATGTAATAATCAATGTACTAAATAATATTTTTAGGGGAGATATAAGAAAGAATTCAGCACTTCGTGTATATAAAGAAGGACTCGCTTCTAATTCTTCAAAGTATTACTTTACTATACACATAATCATGCAATCAATAAAAGATGATCGTGAAAAATGTCCCTATAATGCAGATCATGTGGTAACAAAAGAACGTATTGGAAGACATATTTTTGAATGTGGAAAAAATTATCCGCATCTAAAAAGATGTCAATTCAATATGAGACATGTAATTCCGAAAGACAAACTGGAAGAACATCATCAAAATTGCCCGGAGAAAAGGGACGATGTATTGTATTTATTAAATCAAAGCAGATATCCACTATCAAGAAACGAAGATGAGCAACCAACAAGATACCCGATTTACAATAGGCATGTACTGACAACAGAATCGTGGGATGATTGTAATTACAATAGCTACGATCCCACAGAATTTATTGAAAATAAGCCCGTTTTGCGAAAATATGCAAATTTAACAAAAACCAAACGACGCGAATTCAGAAATATGGAAAGAATAAGATTTGCAAATTTGGACACAAAAAATAAACAAAAAGCTGCAATCAATAAAGAAAGTCAAGAAGACATTAATTATTTATTAAAAGAAATAGAAGATATAAGATTTCAGAATAGTGAATGGGTTTAGTTTTGCTGTTATAATAATTTTTATATTGTGTTTAAAAAAATAAATTAATTTAGAAAAAAAATCTTTTATTTATATATTTAGTACCACATTGAAGTAAAACTAAAGTTTATTGTAAATTCTAATTATTGTATCCCATTAAATAACGCCAGCTAGTTGATGTATTAAAAAAAGACTCGATTTCAACAATAATTATGAGTGTTTCATGGTCGACATTCGAGACCGTCAAATTGAAATTTAATTGAAATCACTTTCTATGCTGCGCTCGGTTTTTAAATCTCAGTTTTAATGAATTCTAATTTTTAAATATTGTCAAATGTTTTTATATTCAATTGAAAATTTCTTTAAAATTTTTTTTTAAACAGACCAAAACTTCTCATGTATTAAATTTTATTTGCATTCATCAATTATTAAATTCATATCTATCAGAATTTAGAATAAAAATTTCAAATTGTAAATTATTTGGCCAGATATTTCAAAATAAAATATTGAACACGACTTGAAAAAATATACACCAAGCAAACTGGGCATAGTAGACATATACAATTGAAATCGGTTTCGCGACATTTTTTTGTCGTACTATTTAGAATCAAATGCGTTTCGTTTATTCGAATTGCAAAACTTTGAGCACAATAAAAATACAAACATGCATTGTTGTGTGATTCGCAAATTGGTTTTTCGTAATTTACAAAGTACGTTGTAGATAGACCGCGTGAACTAATGAAAGTTAACAAACACAATTTTTTTAAGCTTAAATATTTATTTAAACCACAATTATTTTGAATCGAGATATTTTAACTGCTCTATTAATATTTTTGCAACATATACATTGAAAAAAATATACAAGTTGGTAATTTTTTTCAAATAATACAACACTTCCGGGTTCTTGATAATCCTTTGAAGATCTTATATTTACGAAAGAGATACTTTTTTTATTATCGAATATATAACGAATATTTAATTGGTTGAATATTAATAAAACTCTTGAGACTGTTTCTGTTATTTTATCTGCCACTACAATACCATAAGACAAAAATATAATATTTTGATGTATGAGAATAAATGGTTCGACGAAATTGCAAATAATATCTAAATAAACATCTGAAGAATTGATTCCGTTCAGAAAATTGAGTTCATTTGTTAAAATTTGTCGAGGTACGTTTCCTGAATTTACAAGAATACTATCAAGAAATGCAATATAAATATATTTTTTTATATGTTGCCTTTTACAATAGTTTTTTCCACAAACTTCGTATCGAGTAATTTGAATTTTTCTACACTTTTCACTTTGTTGAGTATCGGGTGATTTATAATTTATCAAGTCGAAAACGTGCACTTTCGCGTTGTCTATACATGCAATTTTTTGTCCTATGGCAAAATAGTTGTCTGGTTCGATTGAAGGAGTTGGTGTTTGAAATTCAAAAATTTCTGAAGAATCTGTTAAGAATTTAACAGTATACATATTATTGTCTTATATGAAAACATAATATGGAAAAATTTGAGTCTGAATATACAATACTGTTAATAATAGATGCTGAAGCATTTCACACGGCATCACAATATTTTTTAGAAAAATACACGAATCAATTCAATTATGAATCTGTTATTCGTTATAACGACAAAACATTAAATAGGATAGAAATTCTTAAACAGAACAATAATGAAACGTCGTACAAAAATATATATAGAGTTATAATTAAAAACGACGTGCCCATAAATCCACAACTGTTTGAAGAATTCATTATACCAGAACAAAAAGAGGAAGAATTTTCTTTGATTAAAAAATTTACTGAAAATATTATGTATCAAAAAAACAAACTTTACAACAAGTAACCGACGTCGTGCCATTCATATTTTCGGATGATTTAAATTTCGTGTTTGTTGTTATATCTTTCACTGTGAAACGAATTTGGATGTATAACAATTCAATAAATTATAACTAATTTTATTTGAAAAGTAAACATTTAATAAAATATTTATGGTTTGTTTGTTCGAACTAGTTGTCTAATAAATTTTAAAATTTTATTATTTTAATGTTGGGTTTGGTCAACTTTCGAGATTATCATAAATACAGATGAAAAATAATTTGTCTCCACAAACAGTAGAGAAAAAAAAAACAAGAAATATAAAGATAACATATATTTATTAAAGTAATATTATAGTTTATTGGTAAACATTACATATTTGTTATACATATAAGCTATTAATTTGATACATTAACAAAAAAATTCTTATTTAATATTTGGTAATTTTATTCCCCATCGTACGTAGCCTTTCATATAGCAGTTGTTTGTTTCCGTATAGCAAATGGTGAAACTTCTTATGCAAACGTACATGCGGGTGTCCGCATCCATCGTTTCTAGAGCCACTTTTGACAGAAATGTTCCCTTTTCAGTGTCGACCAAATCTAAACAAGTAAAAGCATTTTGCGCTTGGGTAAATCCATTAGTGGGTGTTAGATATAAAGTACCCCTTTCAATTTTTTTATCGTTTTCCATGAATTGGTCAAACAAATTGTGTTTTGAGAAATAGCCCAGTGATTCTGTCAATTCATTCGAGATGGAATTTACTCTGTCGGAATATTTTATGGTATTTGTCTCTTCGCAATTTGGATTCAAAATTTCTTTCCATGTTTGTCTGAGATTGCTTATTTTTTCAATAGATATATCAATAATTTTTGCATTTTTTTCTGATGTACCGGCCGTATTTATGATCTCCAATTTAAATTCATTCTTTTTTGTTTTCTGATTGGTTTCCATTGATCCTCTGCACATTAAAATCAATAAATAATCTAATTTGTTGTTATACGCAAAAGGAAGTGCTTTGGAATTGTTTAAAAAGTCACTTTTTCCGGTGGGTATTTTTATTTCGGCAGTATGAAATGCATTCTCAAAATCATTGTCGAATAAAGGTAAAAACGAACTGTCGATACATTTTGGTGGATCTTTATAGAGAAAAGCCATAAAATAATTTAAAAGCTTGTACGGGGTATATTTTTGTTCTTCTTGTATTTGTATCAATTCTCTTGCTTGAGCTGTTATCTGTACATAATTTATGCCGGGTATTTGTTCATTGTTGCCCAAAAATTTTGTATTATATAGCTTAGAAGCAATTTTTTGGGCATTAATTGTATTCATGTGTTGCATCACATCTTGGATTGTTGATTTGTCCTCTGTTATATGTGGCGTTATATTAAACATTTCCCGGTTGCCATCGTCTGTTTCTTCGAGTCTTGGTATTTTATTTGGAATATTGTCTTCATCTTCTAGCCAACTTTGCGAAGCTTCACTCATATCCATCGTTAAAGAGTAAACTTTATGAATTTAATCCCCTTTTGGGCTATCATATTTATATACGAAATGGCGTTCCCCACTTTTATTATTATACCCAAGTATGTACATGAATTAATGAATAAGAATTAGTCACGTGCGTATATTCACTGTTATATAAATTGTAAATTCGATTGGACTATTTATTTTAAGCTGTGTGCACGCGAAAATCTTTGTTTTAAATATCCACGGTGGATAGACGCGTAATTTTTTTTCTTCTGGTGAGGTATTTATATTGCCTTATTGACTGACCACAATTAATCAGAAGTACAAGTTTCACAAAGGATGCGATCATTACATCGAGCTGTTCAACGAGACGGAGATGAAAAAACAATGAAAAAAAATACAAACTACAAGAAATTTGTGCAAAAAAGAGGCGATATAAACAACTCAACAAATCAACATGTGATTGACGAAATGTCGTTGCACCTGTCTTTGATGGATGACGAATGTTTGAAAACTATAGGGAAATTGCTACGAAGTGGAGCTTCTGTCAATAAATCAAATAAAGTCAAACAAAATGCAATTCACGTTGCGACAAAAGAAAACAAATCTGTAACTGTTATTAAAGAATTGATAAAATACGGTGCCGATATTAACGCCGTAGACACATATGGAAACACACCATTACACTATGCAAGGGGACGGGGAAATTTACAAGTCGTTAAAGAACTACTGCATAGCGGAGCAGACGTCAATGTTCCAAATTATAATTTTCAAGATACTCCATTGTACTGTGTATTTCATTATTTAAGTTTTAATGAACGCTCTCACGAAGATAAAACACAAATATGTTTAGATATTGTACGAGAGCTTTTACAATATGGTGCGTGGGTGAATTACACAAACGCATTAGATCAAACTCCTCTATGTATGGCACTTTTTTGTCGCTCTTCTCCAATGATAATAAAAGAAATCTTAAATAGAGTAGTGGATGTCAACGAATTCTCTCCAGTTAGAGATGCCCCTTTGCTTATAAGTATAGCACGTAGATGCCATTTTGAAACAAACGAAATGCTATTAAAATTAGAGACAAGAGTAATTTAACTCTTTTGGATTATGACATACCGAGCGGTAATTATTTAGATATGAAGAGAAATACTACTACTACTACTACTCGAAAAGTATTGTTTGGTCGAACATTCCGATATCGATCTATGTAGTGTATGTACAAAACTGAAGAGTCGATATAGTAAAATTTGTAAAAAAGAATTGAAAAAAATGCAACGACACTATATAGATGGAGAAAATACCTTATATGATTATGTGGTCCGTAAAAAGAATTATAAATACAATAGTTGTGTCGAAGATGTAATATCTGATGCCAATTTGATCGATAAATATCCTCAATATCATGATGTTATTTGTGACAGATTGGAAACGAAAGAGAATTTGTTTCAAAAGTTTTTTGTTGATTGTATCATAGAAACGGAATTCGAAAAAGATGTAAAGACAAATGTGCGTTTAAATTCAGATTGCGTCTGGGAAATAGGTCGTTATTTATCGAAACGAGATTTCAAGAGTTTTATGCTAGCTTGTTTGCCTGTTATTTCATTGTAATAAATGTATTTATGTATTCTTGTATGTAAAATTATTGCAATATATATATATATATATATATATATATATATATATATATATATATATTAAATTGAAAATTTTTGTTTTAGTTTAGTGGAAATTAATTTCTCACACGTAAAGCGCTTGGTGTTCCACCGGCGGGATGATATATCCTTGTCAAAGCATGATTTAAAGAGTTTTTTGATGGCATGTTTACCAAAAACAAGTTTTCACGACACAAAATATTTTCCATTAATATCTTTTTTTATAGTTTGGTTAAATAATAAAAAAATACAAAAATATATGTTTAATAAAAAATAAAATTACATATATACAAAACCATTCCTTAATTAATTTATAAGTTGACAATTACAATTACAAAATTAAATTAACAAAAATAACATAAATATAAATAAATTCTACTATTTTGTTAATCTACTTTCAATTAAAAAAAAATTTCAACCTACAAGAAAATTCAAATATATTCTCTTGTCCTAATTAACAAAAATTAACATAATTTTCTATGTCTATTAGTTGCACCAAACAGCAACATGGGAAATTTAATTTCTTCTTCTTTTAATTGACAATAAAAGAAACCCCTATTTTTGCGATAATAAAAACCGTTTAATTTTGACAAAGATTTAAAATCCCATATTACACTCAGTGATTTTTTTGGTAAGATTCCGTTAAATTTCTCGGCACATTTTTTGCATGTGGAGCAAGATAAATAGCAATTGTCCAGGAATTTCCAAATTTATAAACTGTTTTACATTTTCTGCAACGCAAGTGCAATGAAAACATTTCTTCTTAATCCCCAATACACTTTAGGTTAAAAGCTGAATGGCTTCAAACTCTGAAAAAAAAATATTGTTTAACATTTGATTTCCTAGATGTAAACGCGTTGCTTTAATGGCTAGAGCGACAGTGGTTAACATTTTATAGAATTTAAATTATCTAGTTTTGAAAACTATTTACCTTATAAACTCAATAATTATGTTTTCGCAAATTTCAAGTATAAACACCTTATTTCTTCATGAGCACAGAAACAATATGTCAATTGTACACTCGTTCATTTATATATACACCCCCGGCCTTCGTATAATATTGAATTTACATCTATTTTTACATGTATTCCAACATGTCGTTGCTTATCACGTAATGCTTGTTTTTTCAATTCCTCAGTATCGTGCCAATTTACTATATAAAGCTTCGATTTATCCTAACATCGATGTACTTGTTTGTTTCACTAAACATGTTTGCGTTAGATGTACAACGCTTTGTAATCGACGGGCAATTTCTTTGCAAGGAAATTGCAATTTTAAATTTAAAAACTGAGAAATGTTACAGGGCATTTCTGAGATTACCGACCAACAATGAAGCTTTAAATGCAAGTCAAATATTTGATGTGTACTATGCAACGCAATATATTCATGGCATAAACTGGGAAAGAGGAGGTATAATTCGTTACCAGAATCTTGGCGAAGAAATTAAAAAAATTGTCGGAACTTCGAAAGTGTATGTTATGGGACGAGAGATATTGACATGGTTAAAAAATTTGGACATTCTAAATACTGTGGATATTAACCATAAATACTGGTTACCCGAATACGAAGATTTCAAGAAACGCTTCAGGTCATACCATTGCGGCCAGCACCAAAACAACCATTTGAGATGTGCCAAAGAAAATGTTTATTTTATGTGGATATATTTTTGGCAAAAAGAAATTTTTACAGATTATATATTTTTTTATTTTCAAATACCCACCCCCTCCGATTATAATCGAGATTGCTAGCGATTGATTTCAAATCTATAAAAAAATTATTTTATAAAAATGATGTTCCAATTTTTATTTTAAAACATGGATCAAGAAAAAAGAATTGTTGAATTAAATTCTATAAATGTTGTTATTGAAATTCAAATGAATTAAGTCTAGATTTTATGGTAATTTAAGTTTTTATGCTAGACAATAATTCTACTTTCCAATCTTAGTAGTTTCTAAGAAAGTAGTGTGTCAAAACGTTTCTTGACAAAAAGTTGACTTCATGGAATGTGATAACTCTTGGGATATTGAACAGTTTTATGAAAATGTTTTAGTAGAAAATCTTCAAATTAATTTGTACTGCTACGAAAATATGAATTGGTTGTTTTGTAGCGAAGGTATGAAACAGAACGAATGCCGAATCAATGAATTAATGGTGCATTGTATAAATTGCAGGAAAATTAATATACACCATTTGTAATCTTTGGGTATCATTATTTTCTAGTTTGTTAGTTTCATAAAATGTAAATTAATAAATAATAATGCATTAAAAAATTACCAGTATATTTTAAAATGCTATGCTAAACATGATTTAAGGAGGGGTATGAGAAATACTTGTATATAAAAAAGGACTCGCTTCTAATTCTTCATAGTATTACTCTATTATACATATATTTTGTATCGTGATCATGTAGTCAAAAAAGATGATATCGAAACCCGTTCCTATGATGCAAATCATCGGGTACAAAAAAACCTATTAGAAGACATATTTTAGAATGTGGGAAAGATTATCCGCATCTAAACAGATGTCAGTTGAATATGAGACATGTAATTCCGGAAGATTAACTGGAAGAACATCATCAAAATTGCCCTTAGAAAAGGGACGATGTATTGTATTTACTAAAACAAAGCAGATATCCACTTTCACGAGAAGAAGATGAACAACCAACAAAATACCCCATTTATAATATGCATGTACCGACAACAGAATCCTGGGATGATTGTAATTACAATAGTTACGATCCCACAGAATTTACTGAAAATAAACCCGTGTTGCGAAAGTATGGAAATCTATCAACAAAAAGCAAACGACGTGAATTTAGAAATATGGAACAAATAAGATTTGCAAATTTGGATACGAAAAATAAACAAGAAGCTGCAATCGATAAGGAAAGTCAAGACTTATTTACTAAAAGAAATAGAGGATATGAGATTTCAAAATAGTGAATGGGTTTGATTTTGATATATATGTTATAATAATTTTTATATTGTGTTTAAAAAATAAATAAATTATAAAAAAATAATCTTTTATTTACATATTTAGTGTACAAACATTTGTTGCAATTTTCTTTTATTTCTAAATGTAATCAAATTGAATAATGAAGTGAGAAAATGAAATGATGTAACGTAAATTGTGTAATTATGTATCTTACAAATTCTTGATAATGGTATTCTAACCTTGAGGAAATTCCGAATCTAGGAACCGCGCTTTAAAAATTCGTTCCCTGTGCTTACCATCCAATACAGGTTTGATTTTTTCTTCAAGTTTTTTAATATGGTCTTTAAAACGCATCCTGTCAACAGCGTATTGTTGCCAAGGACCAATTCTTGCTTTCTGATAGGCGTAGGACCACATTATCATCGAATACACTTGACATAATTCGGTATTTTCCACAAACCTGACATTTTCCTAGGCACAGTTGGTGGTGAAGAGTCCTCCTCATCTTCATTAGATTCATCGTCTTCCTGGGAATTATCAGAAAATTCAATATCATCAGTATCACTTTCGAAAACTATAAAACTATCCTCAGAATCAGCTGGAGAAATTGTTATTTCTCTCCTGAATCTATTTGTAATATTACAGTGATGATGAAGTAATATTCATCAAAGGGGGATCTACATTATCTGTTTCGATATTAATCTCAAGATCATCCTGTTCCAAGGATTTATGTAGGAAGTCACCAAGTCGTAGAGGATATGACTTCTTAGGACTCATACTTACATGAAATGAATTATTTGAATGACTTTGAGGTTCTAGATCGACTTCCATCATTTCAGTAATATCGTTTTTTTATACTTTTCTCAAAATTTGTATGATGTGTATGCCCTTTTCTATCTTTATATAAGACATAAATCATTTACTGAAAGAAATAGAGGATCTGAGATTTCAAAATAGTGAATGGTTTTAATTTTGCTATATATGTTATAATTTTTTATATTATTTTGTGTTAAAAAAAATAAATAAATTATAGAAAAAAAAACCTTTTACTTACATATTTAGTGTACAAACAAAGAGGAGTATCTTCATCTGATCGGTTTAACATTTGTTTTAATTAAAATTGTATTCAATCTCTATATTTTATAATGGAATTTGAAAGTAAATGAACTTCGTACAATTACAACTATTTTTACATGTAATCCAACATGTCGTTGCTTATCGCGCAATGCTTGTTTCATCTCCAAATTCTCCCGTATCATGCCAATTTACTATATAAAACTTCGAGTTATCCTAACATCGATGTACTTGTTTATTTCACTAAACATGTTTGCGTTAGACGTACAAGGAAATTGCAATTTTAAATTTAAAAACTGAGAAATGTTACAGGGCATTTCTGAGATTACCAATCTCCAAAGAAGTTTTAACTAGAAGGCAAATATTGGACGCGAACTATGCAACGAATTGTGTTCATGGAATAAACTGGGAACAAGGTTGAAACTTCGAAAGTGTATGTTAATGGACAGGAGATAAAGAAATGGTTAAAAAATTTGGTCATTCTAGATGTTCTGGATATTAACTATAAGTACTGGTTGCCGGAATACGAAGATTGTAAGAAACATTATAGGTCATACCATTGCGGCGAGCACGAAAACAACCACCTACGATGTGCCAAGGAGAATGTTTATTTTATGTATAGTTATTTATGGCAAAAAGAAATTTTTACGAATTATATATTTTTTTATTTAAAAATACCCTTTCCCTCCGCAATTATAATTGAGATTTTTATTTTAAAATATGGATAAAAAAGAATTGTTGAACTAAATTCTAAGAATGTTGTAATTGGAATTCAAATGAATTAATTGAAGATTTTATTTTATGGTAATTATACAAGACAATAATTCTACTTTTCAATTTTAGTAGTTTCCAATGCCTGCAATACACATTGTCCGAGCTTAGACTAAGGCGAGCGTAGTCAGATTAATACAAGGCAAGTGATAGCGGTTGACTTACCTCTGCCAACTAGGCGAGCGACACTGCGCAACAGCAAAATAATGCAAATATACCTGTCTACACCCCTATTGGCGTTCACTCAACGACGCTCGGCCAACGTGTATTGCAGGCTTGAAAAAGTAGTGTGTTGAAACGTTTTTCGACAAAAAGTTAACTCCATGGATTGTGATAACTCTTGGGATATTGAACAGTTGTATGAAAATGTTTTAGTAGACAATTCTCAAATTAATTTGTACTGCTACGAAAATATGAATTGGTTATTTTGTAGTGAATGTATGGAACAGAACGAATGCCGAATCAATGAATTAATGGTGTATTGTATAAAGTGCAGGAAAATTACTATACACCATTTGTAATCTTTGGGTACTATTATTTTCTAGTTTTGTAGTTTCATAAAATGTAACTTTTCAGAGAATAATCTTTTGGCAACTTGACGAAGAAATGCATTTAACTCGCTTGTATTACTCTATTTATATTTCGTATCGTGATTATGCAGGGAACGAAAAACTGCAATCAATGAGGAAAGACAAGAAGACATAAATTATTTACTAAAAGAAATAGAGGATATGAGATTTCAAAATAGTGAATAGGTTTGATTTTGCTATATATTATAATAATTTTTCTATTGTTTTGTGTTTAAAAAATAAATAAAATATAGAAAAAAATAATCTTTTATTTACATGTTATAGATCGATGCTCCGTAATTTAGTAATTCTTTGATTATTTGCATGTCTTTTCCCAATTTTAAAGCATGCAATAGAGGTGTCTCTCCAAACGTATTTTTATAATGAATTAGCGAATTGTTTTTTTCTAATAATTTTCGAATAGGTTTCAAAGAACTGCCATCTAATTTCAGTATGGCCAAATGCAGTAATACCTCGTTGTGGTTTGTATTCATTTTACAAAAAAAAATGGTTTTGTGAATTGAAGGAAACGCTCCCGACTGTTTACAATACATGTGAAATTAGAATTATATTCCATATTTAAATACAAGACAATTTAATTCAGTATTTGTTACACACACCCATTTCTTGTATGAGTAAATGTATTACGATGGCGTTAAATAAACTTTTTAATTTATACTTTGACCCTGGTGGAATTTTATATTTGAAATTGTGCATACCGACCACACTTGTTTCATATGATCCAAGAAAATCAATTTCAGAGAAGTGCCAAAAAATATGGAAACGTCTAATGGCAAAAATCCATAAGACATTACACATTTAAAAGTTTTTATTTACCAATATGTAATTATTTATTTCAAATAATTTGTGATTCATAAAAGTGTTGATGTATTACATATACTTGTAATTTTACATGTAAATTAATTTCCTACCGTTCTTTTCAAAATTGCCTCATATGGGACAATATCTATATAAATGTATCCCCGTTCTATGTGTGATTAGTATTTGTGTAATTTGCTGTCTATCGATACGTAAAATGTATTTCGAGCAAAAAAAGTGCAAATTGTGTTCACGATGCGGTCAGGGCGTGAGTTTGGTGGGCTTGAAAGAAGCTCTACTGAACCAGTTAAAATTTATCCAAATGGAATTAGATCATTTCGACGCCCATCTCGCATGAGACATTTTTTTCACCTGCTGCACTTTGTGTTAAAAAAACCAATAAATTATAGAGAAAAAAAATGTTTTATTTACATATTTAGTGTACAAACAAAGAGGAGTATCTCCATGTGATCCGTTTACCATTTATTTAATTGAAATTGTATTCAATCTTTATATTTTTATAATAGAATTTGTAAGTAAATGAATTTCGTATAAGATTGAATTTACATCTATTTTTACATTTATTCCAACATGTCATTACTCATCGCGCAATGATCGTTTCATTTCCAAATTCCCCGTAATTTACTATATAAAGCTTCACTAAACATGTTTGCGTAAAGTACGCCACGATTATTTTCATCCTTTGTAACCATTCGGAACGTCGTATTGACGCGCCAAATTAGTATTTGTGTAATGGGCTGTCTATCGATACGTAAAATGTATTTCGAGCAAAAAAAGTGCAAATTGTGTTCACGATGCGGTCAGGGCGTGAGTTTGGTGGGCTTGGAAGAAGCTCTACTGAACCAGTTAAAATTTATCCAAATGGAATTAGATCATTTCGACGACAAAAACAAATCGATTATTTGTGAAGAATGTCAAAAAAACATCGAGCAAGCTTTCTATTTTAAATCTTGCCTTATAAATACCGAAAATTGTATTACGTTACCCCGTGTGTCTGTAGACAACGCCACAAGAGTTTACATAAATATGTTGTTTGATGAAATTGAGCTATGTCGATTGTGCAAAAATTATGTTGACGACGTGTCTACCGTCTCTTTATCGAAAATCCTTAAAGATGATTGTACCTTGCAAGTATTTCAGAGACATATTCAAGAGATTGATTTACAAATTACGGAGAATCCCATCGTTTGTAACGCTTGCCACATTTCTTTATATTCATTTTCGACATTGGTGGCTTGTTGGTGGACAGCAAAAGATCAGAGAGACCGCAACGAAAACTGGAATAAAGAAATTGACAATCTCGAAGTGAAAAACGGTAAATTAACCGATTCCGATATAAACTTTCCTACCAATTTGATAAACTTTAATGATGAAATCGTAAATCCCAGTGAATGTGTTTCTTTGGCGAGCAGTAATGTCAAGAAGGAAGATGAAGACGAAAAATTCAAGGATGTACAGTTGAAAAATGAGAACTCGACATCAAGTTTGAAGAATATGAAAGTCCACAAATTTATGATGTTCATAGCAAAGTCGAAACTTTCAAATGCAGGGATTGTTCTTACGTTGCAAAATATAAAGGCAATTTAAGAAAACATTTTTTGAAACACAAAAACCATAGCGAAGTCAAAACTTTCAAGTGTCCAGATTGTTCTTACGTCACAAAATATAAAAACAATTTAACAAAACATTTTTTGACAGAAAAACTATAGCGAAGTCAAAACTTTCAAGTGCCCGGATTGTTCTTACTCCACAAAATATAAAAGCGATATAACAAAATATTTTTTGACACATAAAAACCATAGCGAAGTCAAAACTTTCAAGTGTTCAGATTGTTCTTTCATCACAAAATATAAAAACAATTTAAAAAAACATTTTTTGACACATAAAAACCATAGCGAAGTCAAAACTTTCAAGTGTCCGGATTGTCCTTACTACACAAAATATAAAAGCGATTTAACAAAACATTTTTTGATACACAAAAACCATAGCGAAGTCAAAACTTTCAAGTGTCCAGATTGTTCTTTCGTCACAAAATATATAAACAGTTTAAAAAAACTTTTTTTGAGACACAAAAACCGTAACGAAGTCGAAATTTTCAAGTGCCCAGACTGTTCTTACGTTACAAAATATAAAGGCAATTTAACAAAACATTTTTTGAAACAAAAACCATAGCGAAGTCAAAACATTTAAATGTAAGGATTGTGATTTTATAACAAAATATAAAATTAGCTTAATGAAACATAAACATAAATACAAAGTTATCAATTTGTTTCGTAAACATCTCCACCATATTTGATTAAAATTGGCTAAATTCAATTTCTATTGAGTACAAAAAAATAATTTTAATGTAAATTAGCCTTAAGATATATATATATTAATTCATTTCCTGCCACTTTCCTAGAATTACCTCACACCTCACAGCGTAAGAGAACATAAACATAAATAAAAAAATTATTTAAAATCAATCGTACGATATATAAATACAAGTGAATTTAACTAAACATACCGCAAGAATTTTTAAGTGGGGATATATATTGTCCTTTCAGGCAAATTATAATTGGATAAAAGAGAGGTAAAGAAAATATTTTTTTATAAAAACATAATTGTAATTTGTAAATCGATATATATTATTTAATAAACTAACAACATTACTTTAAGTGAAATACATTAGAGGTACAGGCCATATAGAAATTTTTTAAATCCACTGTCGTTAAATAATCGGCAATGTGTCGAATACAATATGAATGTAAAGTTACGTGTTTGTTCGCTTGATTTTTGGCATTCAAATTCTTAAGGACGGTACAACTAATATTTCCATATTTCAAAAGTAAATACTTTTTCGTTTCTAACTTGTTATAAATAATATCTGAATAAATGGGATATTTTAAAGTCGCATCATCAAGCACATCGTTGTATTGCACGTCTAAATATTGTCCATAGTCTAAGTTTTTGATTATACAATCGTAGACTGTAATTGTTTCGTTTATAAAATTGCTTTTCATCTTCTCAAGTTCTCTTTTGCACGCTTCAACGTGTTTGCCTTTTAATTGATTACATATAACACAATCGTCATTACTGGAATGTTCAATTAAACAATATTTTTCTAATAATTCTTTTCTTTTTACATCATTTTTTATACTGTCTGTAAATAAACGGTTTCCAATTTTATGAATTAACGATCCACATTTTAAAAAAGTTTCCAATATGATTAAAGGTTTATTAAAAAACAAAATATGACATAAAGGAGTACGATTATGTCCATTTTCTTTATTAAAACATGCTCCATATTCAGAAAATAATGTAATAATTTTTAGAAAAGTGTTTATATTCTTGTGGGGAGAATCGATGAGAACGTGTAGTGGTGTTGAGAGTTCTGTATTAATTGCATTAACATCTACACCCCTTTTCAGTAAAGTTTCTATAATTTCAATATTTCTATTACCCGTTGCATAATGTAACATTTCGTGAGCATTTTTACCTAAAAATATTGATGCATCGTTGGATACTAACGTGTCAAAATTTTCCGTGCAGTCAAATAATACCGCAATCTGTAATGGGGTCGTATTAAAACTGTCTAACGTGTTAACATCGGCACCGTGTTGTATAAGTAATTTCACAATTTCTACACCATTTTTGTTTGCAGCTGCTATATGTAAAGGTGTTTGTCCGGATAAATCTTTATAGTTTGTGTCCAATCCTAATCGAATTAGTTTACGAGTAAATTTTAAATACTCTATATGACGAACGGCATAATGTAGAGCAGTTTTCTTGTCTTTTGAAACGTTATAAATTAGCACGTTATCTCCTGTGTCTAAAGCATGCATTAGCGGTGTTTGGTTAAAGTTATCTACTGCATCAACGGTGGCGCCAAATTGTAAGAGTAATTGGACCATTTTCACAGAATATTCAGCAGCTATATGTAACGGCGTTTGCCCCATCGCATCTTGACAGTTTACGTTCAATCCTTGTTGAATTAATTTACCAATAATTTTTAAATACTCTATATGACGAACGGCATAATGTAGAGTAGTTTTCTTGTCTTTTGAAACTTTATAAATTGAAGCCCCATACTTTAACAGTTCTTCAACTATTGGCTCGTTATCTCTTGTGTCTAAAGCATGCATTAGCGGTGTTTGATTAAAGTTATCTACTGCATCAATGGTGGCGCCACATAGTAAGAGTAATTGGACCATTTTCACAGAATATTTAGCAAATATATGCAATGGCGTTTGCCCCCTCGCATTTCGATAGTTTACGTCCAATCCTTGTTGAATTAATCCATCAATAATTTCGGGTGTCAAAGATCTGCCATCTAATAGTATGGCCAATTCCAGTAATTCCTCGTTGTGGTTTGTATTCATTTTACAAAAAAAAAACGGTTTTGTGGATTGAAGGAAACGCTACCGACTGTTTACAATACATGTGAAATTAGAATTATATTCGATATTTAAATACAAGACAATTTAATTCAGGCTTGAAATTTTGCAAGTGGGGGTATTTGTTGTACACACCATCTATTGGCAAAAATCTATAAGAAATTACACATTTTTATTTACCAATGTGTAATTCTTTATTTCAAATAATTTGTGATTCATAAAAGTGTTGATGTTTTACATATACTTGTAATTTTACATGTAAATTAATTTCCTACTATTTTTTTCAAAATTGCCTGATATCAGACAATATCTATATAAATGTATCCCCGTTCTATGTGTGATTAGTATTTGTGTAATGGGCTGTCTATCGATACGTAAAATGTATTTCGAGCAAAAAAAGTGCAAATTGTGTTTGCGAGGCGCTCGGGGCACAAATTTGGTGGTCTTGGAAGAAACTCTACTGAACCAGTTAAAATTTATCCAAATGGAATTAGATCATTTCGACGACAAAAACAAATGGATTATTTGTGAAGAATGTCAAAAAAACATCGAGCAAGCTTTCCATTTTAAATCTTGCCTTATAAACACCGAAAGTTTTATTACGTTACCCCGCGTGTCTGTAGACAACGCCACAAAAGTTTACATAAATATGTTGTTTGATGAAATTGACCTATGTCGATTGTGCAAAAATTGTGTTGACGACGTGTCTACCGTCTCTTTATCGGAAATCCTTAAAGATGATTGTACCTTGCAAGTATTTCAGAGACATATTCCTGAGATTGATTTACAAATTGCGGAGAATCCCATCGTTTGTAACGCTTGCCACATTTCTTTATATTCCTTTTTGACATTGGTGGCTCGTTGGTGGACAGCAAAAGATCAGAGAGACCGCGACGAAAACTGGAAACTTTCCTACCAATTTGATAAACTTTAATGATGAAATCGTAAATCCCGGTGAATGTGTTTCTTTGCAGTAATATCAAGAAGGAAGATGAAGACGAACAATTCAAGGATGTACAGTTGAAAAATGAAGAACTCGACATCAAGTTTGAAGAATATGAAAGTCCACAAATTTATGATGTCCAAATCTTTGGGTGTAATGGTTGTAATTATGTAACAAAATATAAAGGCAACTTAAAAACACATTTTTTGAAACATAAAAATCATAGCGAAGTCGAAATTTTCAAGTGCCATGATTGTTCTTACGTTACAAAATATAAATATTATTTAAAAACACATTTTTTGAAACACAAAAACGTTAGCGAAGTCGAAATCTTCAAGTGCCTGAATTGTTCTTAAGCCACAAAATATAAAAAAGATTTAACACAACATTTTTTGAAACACAAAAACCTTAGCGAAGTCGAAATCGTCAAGTGCCCGGATTGTTCCTTTGTTACAAAATATAAACGGAACTAAAAAAGACATTTTTTAAAACATAAAAATCTTAACGAAGTCGAAATTTTCATGTGCCCGGATTGTTTGTTCGTCACAAAATATAAACGTAACTTGAAAACACATGTTTTGAAACACAAAAATCATTACGAAGTCAAAACATTGAAATGTAAGGATTGTGATTTTATAACAAAATATAAAACTAATTTAAAGAAACATAAACATAAATAAAAAATTACAACCTTTAAAGATTTTTTTATTAACTTCGCAAAGTTATTATTACTAATAACACTCAATTTGTTTCGTAAACATCTTCCCCTCATTTGATTTAAATTGGCTAAATTGAACTTCTATTCAGTACAAAAAATAATTTTAATAGAAATTATAGTTAAAATATATTTCATATAAATATATTAATTCATTTCCTACCACTTTTCTATAATTAAAAAATACAAATTTAAAAGATTTTACTTTATTATCTTCCCAAAATTATTTTTAGTAATAATAGTCAAATTTGTTTCGTAAACAAATATTTGATTAAAATTGGCTAATTGTATTTCTATTGAGTATAAAATATAATTTTAATATAAATTGCACTTAAATATGTTTCATATCTATTAATTCATTTCCTACCACTTTCCTAGAATTACCCCACAACTCACAAATGTTACCGTCTGATAGGTTATTTAGTGCTTTGCTTTCCATCGATGCGTTAAAATGTCTGTCGTACAAGAAACTTGTAAATTGTGTTTACGATACTTTCGAGGCACAAATTTGATTGCCTTGGAAGAAGCCCTAATGAACAAGTTAAAATTCATCCAAATGGAAATGGATCATTCTAACAACAAAAACAATTGGATTTGTAAAGAATGTGAAAAAAAAATCTTGCAAGCTTACGATTTTAAATTTCGTCTTATAAACACCGAAAGTTGTATTATGTTGCGACGTGTATCTGGAGACAACATCCAGAACGTTTACACAAATATATTGTTTGATGAAATTGAAATATGTAGGTTGTGTAAAAATTGTGTTGACGACATGTCTACCATCACTTTATCAAAATTTCTCAAAGATGATTGTATGATGCAAGTATTTCGTGAACACATTCCCGAAATGGATTTAGAAGTTACGGAAAATTTCGTCGTTTGTAACACTTGCCACATTTCTTTATTTTCATTTTCGACATTGGTGGCTTGTTGGTGGACAGCAAAAGATCAGAGAGACCGCGCCGAAAACTCGAATAAAGAAATTGACAATCTCGAAGTGAAAAGTGATGAAATCTTAAATCCCAGTGAATGTGTTTCTTTGGCGAGCAATAATATCAAGAAGGAAGATGAAGACGACAAATTCTTGGACATTCAGCTAGAAAATGAAGAACTCGACATCAAGTTTGAAGAATATGAAAGTCCTCAAATTCATGATGTCCAAATCTTTGGGTGTAATGATTGTAATTATGTAACAAAATATAAAAGCAATTTAAAAACACATGTTTTGAAACACAAAAACCATAGCGAAGTCGAAACTTTCAAGTGCCTAGATTGTTCTTTCGTCACAAAATATAAACAGTGTTTGAAAACACATTTTTTGAGACACAAAAACCATAGCGAAGTCGAAAAGTTCAAATGCCCGGATTGTTCCTACTTCAACAAAATATAAAGGCTATTTAACAAAACATTTGTTGAAACACAAAAACCATAGCGAAGTCGAAACATTCAAGTGCCCGGATTGTTCTTATGTCACAAAATATAAACATCGTTTGACAAGACATTTTTTGAAACACAAAAACCATAGCGAAGTCGAAACATTCAAGTGCCCGGATTGTTCTTATGTCACAAAATATAAACATCATTTGATAGCACATTTTTTGAAACACAAAAATCATAGCGAACTCGAAACATTCAAGTGCTCGGACTGTCCTTTTGTCACAAAATATAAACATCATTTGACAAGACATTTTTTGAGACACAAAAACCATAGCGAAGTCAAAACTTTCAAGTGCTCGGATTGTTCTTACTCCACAAAACATAAAGGCGATTTAATAAAACATTTTTTGAGACACAAAAACCATAGTGAAGTCGAAATTTTCAAGTGTCCAGATTGTTCTTACTCCACAAAACATAAAGGCGATTTAATAAAACATTTTTTGAGACACAAAAACCATAGTGAATTCGAGATTTTCAGGTGTCCGGATTGTTCATACTTTACAAAATACAAACATCATTTGACAACACATGTTTTGAAGCACAAAAATCATTACGAAGTCAAAACATTGAAATGTAAGGATTGTGATTTTATAACAAAATATAAAACTAATTTAAAGAAACATAAACATAAATAAAAAATTACAACGTTTAAAGATATTTTATTAACTTCCCAAAGTTATTTTTTACTAATAACACTCAATTTCTTTCGTAAACATCTTCCCCTCATTTGATTTAAATTGGCTAAATTGAACTTCTATTCAGTACAAAAAATAATTTTAATAGAAATTACAGGTAAAATATATTTCATATAAATATATTAATTCATTTCCTACCACTTTCCTATAATTAAAAAATACAAATTTAAAAGATTTTACTTTATTATCTTCCCAAAATTATTTTTAGTAATAACACTGTCAATTTGTTTCATAAACAAATATTTGATTAAAATTGGCTAATTGCATTTCTATTGAGTATAAAAAAATAATTTTAATATAAATTGCACTTAAAATATGTTTCATATCTATTAATTCATTTCCTACCACTCTCCTAGAATTACCCCACAACTCACAGTATAAATGTTACCGTCTGATAGATTATTTGGTGATTTGCTTTCCATCGATGCATTAAAAATGTCTGTCGTACAAGAAACGTGTAAATTGTGTTTACGATACGTTCGAGGCACAAATTCGGTTGCCTTGGAAGAAGCCCTAATGAACAAGTTAAAATTCATCCAAATGGAAATGGATCATTCTGACAACAAAAACAATTGGATTTGCAAAGAATGTGAAAAAAAAATCTTGCAAGCTTACGATTTTAAATTTCGTCTTATAAACACCGAAGGTTGTATTATGTTGCGACGTGTATCTGCAAACAACACCCAGGACGTTTACATAAATATCTTGTTTGATGAAATTGAAATATGTAGGTTGTGTAAAAATTGTGTTGATGACATGTCTACCATTACTTTATCAGAAATTCTTAAAGATGATTGTATGATGCAAGTATTTCGTAAACACATTCCCGAAATGGATTTAGAAGTTACAGAAAATCCCGTCGTTTGTAACACTTGCCACATTTCTTTATTATTATTTTCGACATTGGTGGCTTGTTGGTGGACAACAAAAGATCAGAGAGACCGCAACGAAAACTCGAATAAAGAAATTGACAATCTCGAAGTGGAAAGTGATGAAATCTTAAATCCCGGTGAATGTGTTTCTTTGGCGAGCAATAATATCAAGAAGGAAGATGAAGACGACAAATTCTTGGACATACAGCTAGAAAATGAAGAACTCGACATCAAGTTTGAAGAATATGAAAGTCCTCAAATTCATGATGTCCAAATTTTTGGGTGGAATGACTGTAATTATGTAACAAAATATAAAGGCGATTTAAAAACACATTTTTTGAAACATAAAAACCATAGCGAAGTCAAAACTTTCAAGTGCCCGGATTGTTCTTTTGTCACAAAATATAAACGGTGTTTGAAAATACATTTTTTGAAACACAAAAACCATAGCGAAGTCGACATTTTCAAGTGCCCGGATTGTTCTTTTGTCACAAAATATAAATATTGTTTGAAAACACATGTTTTGAAACACAAAAACCATAACGAAGTCGAAACATTAAAGTGCCCAGATTGTTCTTATGTCACACTATATGAACATTATTTGACAAAACATTTTTTGAAACACAAAAACCATAGCGAAGTCGAAACATTCAAGTGCTCAGATTGTTCTTATGTCACAATATATAAACATTATTTGACAAAACATTTTTTGAAACACAAAAACCATAGCGAAGTCGAAACATTCAAGTGCCCGGACTGTCCTTTTGTCTCAAAATATAAATATTGTTTGAAAACACATTTTTTGAAACACAAAAACCATAGCGAAGTCAAAACATTCAAGTGCCGAGATTGTTCTTTTGTCACAAAATATAAACATCATTTGGCAACACATTTTTTGAAACACAAAAACCATAGCGAAATTAAAACTCAAGTGCCCGGATTGTTCTTACTCCACAAAATATAAAGGCGATTTAACAAAACATTTTTTGAAACACAAAAACCATAGCGAAGTCGAAACATTCAAGTGCTCGGACTGTCCTTTTGTCACAAAATATAAACATCATTTGATAATACATTTTTTGAGACACAAAAACCATAGCGAAGTCGAAACATTCAAGTGCCGGGCTTGTTCGTACGTCACAAAATATAAATCTTATTTGATAAAGCATGTTTTAAAACACAAAAACCAAAGCGAAGTCGAAACTTTTAGGTGCCCGGATTGTCCGTACGTTACAAAATATAAAGGCCGATTTAACAAAACATTTTTTGACACATAAAAACCATAGCGAAGTCAAAACTTTCAAGTGTCCAGATTGTTCTTTCGTCACAAAATATAAAAACAATTTAACAAAACATTTTTTGACACATAAAAACCATAGCGAAGTCAAAACTTTCAAGTGCCGGGATTGTTCTTACTCCACAAAATATAAAGGCGATTTAACAAAACATTTTTTGAGACACAAAAATCATAGCGAAGTCAAAACATTTAAATGTAAGGATTGTGATTTTATAACAAAATATAAAATTAGCTTAAAGAAACATAAACATAGATAAAAAATACAAAGTTTAAAGATTTTACTTTATTAACTTCCCAAAATTATTTTTAGTAATAACACTATCAATTTGTTTCGTAAACATCTCCACCATATTTGATTAAAATTGGTTAAATTCAATTTCTATTGAGTACAAAAAAAATTATTTTAATATAAATTACCCTTAAATATATGTTTTATATATATATATATATATATATATATATATATATATATATATATATATATATATACCGTTTGATATGTTATTTGGTGCTTTACTTTTCATCGATGCGTTAAAAATGTCTGTCGTACAAGAAACTTGTAAATTGTGTTTACGATACGTTCGAGGCACTAGGAATAGTGTAAGAGAACATAAAGATAAATAAAAAATATAAATTTTAAAGATTTTATTTCAATAACTTTCCAAAATTATTGTTCGTAATAATATTGTTCATTATTTTCATATAAATAAAAATTTCCTTGATATATTTTTTCGAACTGATTTCACAGATCCCTTATGCATAGCTATATGCATTTTTGCAGTTTACGTGAAAATATATCTGGTTTATGCCAAAACAATCAACATTACACAATATCTCTTATGTAACAGAATTTACTACATTTAATATAAATAAAGCATTTTTGTTGAGTAGGAATATGTACAATAGAAATATGATCAAGATTTAAACGCTATAATTTATATATATATAATTTTCACAGAAATATCTTAAACTTAAGAATTTAAACAAGCTTTAGCAAAATTTTTAAAATCCTCTTTCGTTAAATAATCTGCAAGATATCTAATACAATTAGAGTCTAAAGTTATCATTTTTTTCGTTTCACCCCCAGTTTCCGAATCTACAATTGTAGTACAAAAAATATTTTTGTATTTAAAAAGTAAAAATTTTTTTGTTTCTAATTTATTGTAAATAATACCACAATAATTTGGATATTTAACTCCTAAAGTTACATCATCAAGTACATCTTCGTGTTGCCAGTCAAAATACTTTTCATACTCGAAATTATTAATAATACAATCATATAATGTCGCCGTTTCGTTTACAAAAATCTTTTGCATTTTTTCTAATTCTTTTTTACAATTTTCAAATTGTCCGCCCTGAAATTTGTTACATACAGAACAATCTTTGTTATAATAATGCTCAATTAGGCAATATTTTATAAGTAATTTTTTTCGTTTTGCACTTAAATATACATTATTTTTCACGAGCCATAATTCTTCAAAATTATTATTTTTAATTTTATGCACTAACGATCCACACTTTAAAAGTTCTTCCATGAAAATTAACGTCTCATAGCGCGTGGCACAATCTAAAGGTGTCTCTTCAAATATATTTCGTTCGTTGAATAACGCCTCATATTTTGAAAATAACCCAATGATTTTTAAAATAGTGTCTGCTCGTTTCATATCGATTTTTAAATATTTGATGATATAATGCAATGGTGTATTATACTGATCATCAACCGCGTTAGCATCAGCGCCTCTTTTTAATAATGTTTCTATAATTTCAACATTTCCATTTAAAGATGCTAAATGTAACGGTGTGTGATTGTATATACTTGTTGGGGAAATTAATGCACCACCCAATAGTAAAGCGTCAACAATTTTTATACAGTTATATGATGCTGCATAATGTAATGGTGTAATACTATCGTTATCTGCTTTGTTAATGTCGGCGCCCCCTTGTATAAGGACTTCCACAATTTTTAGACAATTTCGTTTTTTCACTGCAAAATGTAAAGGTGTTTCTCCCCATTCATTTTGGCAGTTTATGTCAAATCCCCGTTCGATTAGTTGACAAACGAATTTGAAATATTTTTTATTTTGAACTGCATAATGTAAAACGGTCGACTTGCAATTTGTAGTTTTGTAAATTGAAACCCCGCGTCTTAATAATTCTTCAATTACTTGGAAATTTTTGCCCAACGAATGGCAAACAACAACAATGTATTTCCGTAAGTATCTATGTAGTCTATTGCAAAACTATCGTTTCGTATCAATTTTCAGTCCAAGCTGACTCCATTCCTGATAGCTATATGCAAGATTCTATTCGCACTTATGCTACTTCTACATTACACAATACCACAATGAGGCAACATTAAATGACACTCGAACTTATATATACTTACAGGTGTCTATAATTAGATTTCTACGTCAATATGAATTTATTAAGGTGCGAATCCACAATGAGAATATTTTATGAGATTTTTGTCGCATGAAATAATAATCTCGGGAAAAATTTTATATCATTGTGGAAACCGGCATGAGATACGTGATATACAAGAGATAATCTCCTGAAACAATGTCTCATGAGAGTTTAGTTGTGTGAACAAGTTTCAACGTGTAAACATGATATACTGCCCTTCTCGCATGAGACATTTATCTCACCTGCTGCACGTGAGTGTCATTGTTGTTTCATGAGATAAAAATTTGTTTTTTTCCCAATAATGAATGAAACTACTGAAAAAGGACGTTTAAAAAGAAAAGCGTGTAATTTTAAGTGGACGACAACCATCACACTGCAATTAATTGACTATACGAATCATGTTCTAATTTGTGGGACTGTTCGACCGAAAATTTTAAGAACAAAAATCTTAGGAAATCAGCTATGGATGAAAAATCTAACAAGTTAGAAATTCCAGCTAAAGAAGTATGTAACCTTCGTTGTCAATTTCAAAGCATCAACAGAAAACGTAAATACAGCAAAAGCGGTTAAATGGCAATTTTATGATGTCTTAAAATTCATAAGTGAACCAACAAATATCCTTCTATCATTTTTCGCTTTTTTATTGGCATCTTTTTATGAAATCACTGTACAACTCACAATAATTTTATCAATAATATATTTTTGAAAAATTAATTTCGTTTGCCTCTTTTAAATTACAGACTGTGGAAACATATCTGAGACAAATATCCTTGTGGATATCGACCTTAAAGTTGACATGTTTATTTCATTAATACAAACCAATCATGATTATTTCAATTATTTATTATGTAACAAAACTCTTTTAAAAATTGATCAGAATCATTTTGAAGCCACGATTCGACATCGACATGGGAAATATTTAGACATTCCGGCATGAATTCTTCTTTATTTTTTTTATCCTTTGGAATATCGTCATTTGAAAGCAGCACATCTTCACTTTGGAGTCTTGTATCTTTATTTGAAAGCAGCACATCTTTACTTTGGAGTTTTGTATCGTCATTTGAAAGTAGCACATCTTCACTTTGGAATATCGCATCTTTATTTGAAAGCATCATTTCTGTACTTGGGTGTATTATGTCTTCATCCAAATGATTTACGTATTCGTTTAAACTATCACAAAGTTCTTTGTACAGACACTCTAGGTCTTCATTCCAAGGAATCACATCATTATTCAATGAAACCATTTCAGAAATAAATGTATTATGGGCAAATTTCGAAACCCGTATACAGACTGTTATCGAGACGTTATATTTGTAACTAAAATGTATTTAAGTTAAAAGTCTTTATATAGGATATATTTTTACCGATTAATAAATTACAATTTATTACTACTTGTAATTTTACATCTATATTGTAATGATTATATTCTCCGGTTTTTTCACCTTTGATTTCTTGCAAACAGACCATTTTTGCTCAAGTATTAAAGTATATTTGTTTATTTACCACGAGTTTGTCAAATATTTTCTTGTACTAAAATCCACTAGTTCTCTGGTTGCATCTTCTGTGGGTGGTTGTTATGTTGGGTTTATGTCAACACGAGTGTTTTAAATTACAATTTAATAGATTTTAAGAATTGATACAAACATTGGCAAATTTTTTTAAGTCCTCCTTCTTTTAATAATCATCAAGATACCTACTACAATAAGAGTCTAAATTCGGCAATTTTTACAAAACAAGTATAGTTGGCAGATAACTAAAACATTAGTTAATGTTCTTAACGTACAATAGATCACGTACGTTTACATTTAAACCAATAAAATTCAGAAACGAGTGCAAGCTTCAGCAAAATTTTTAAATTTTTGTTTTGTTAAATATTTTGCAATGTGTCGAATACAATCAGGATTTAAGATTATCAATTTTTTCGTTTGATTCTTGATGTCACAATTTACAACTGTAGTACAACAAACATTTTTGTATTTTAAAAGTAAATATTTTTTCGTTTCGAATTTGTTGCAAATAATGTCGCAATAAATTGGATATTTAGTGGTTAATACTCCATCATCGAGTAGGTCTTCGTGTTTCCAATCAAAATATTCTACATAATCTAAATTGTTAATCATACAATCATATAAAGTTATCGTGTCGTTTATATAAATTTTTTCCATATTTTTCAATCCATTTTACAATTTTCGATATACTCTCCTTTAAATTTTTTACATATAGAACAATTTTCCTTGCTGGAATGTTCAATAAGACCATATTTCTCCAATAACCTTCTATGCTTTATACTCAATGATGAATTATCCCCCAAGAGCCATATTTTTATGAGATTATTACCTTTAATTCTATGAATCAAAGACCCACATTTTAAAAGTTCTTCCAAGATAATTAAAGACTTGTGTCGTAAGGCAGAACTTAAAGGTGTGTCTTTAAAAATGTTTTGTTGATTAAATAACGCCCCATATTTCGTAAACAGCCCAATAATTTTTAAACAAGTGTCTATTTGTTTTCCATCGTTATCGTAATGTATGTGTGTTAATTGCATTAGCATCGGCACCATTCTTTAGTAATGTTTCTATAATTTCAACGTTTCCATTTAAAGATGCTAAATGTAATGGGGTGTCATTACATCTATTTTTTGGAGATATTAGTGCACCGAAAAATAAAAGAGTATTAACATTTTTTATACAATCATTTGCTGCTGCATAATGTAACATCGTAATACCATCTTTGTCTGCCTTGTTGATGTCATCTCCGCTCCGTATAAGAAAATTCACAATTTTTAAACAATTTCGTTTTTTTACTGTCCAGTGTAACGGTGTTTCTCCCCATTCATTTTGACAATTTACGTCAAATCCCCCCTCGATTAGCAAACAAACGAACTTGAAATATTTTTTATTTCGTGCTGCAAAATGTAAAACACTCGTTTTGCTATTTGTAATTTCGTGAATTGAGGCTCCGTGTCTTAGTAGTTCTTCAATTACTTGAAAATTTCTTCCCAAATTAACGACAAATAATAACGGCGTGTTTCCGTAGATATCTTTGTTATCTATTAAAAAACTGTTTTCTTGTATCAGTTTTCGGATAACCGTCAAAGATTGCCCACTTTGTATGGCAGTATGTAATATATCTTTTTTGTAATTCCCACTCATGACACGATATGATATTTTACAATCTACTCAAGTTTATATACACGAAAACGTTTTCGAATATTGGATCACAATTGAAAGTCCAAGATTAAATTATATATTTAAAATTTCCAAAAGATTTACAATAACATTTTGCAGGTTGGATTGTTAAATCATGTTTGTAAATTCTTCTAGGTAAAATTTCACGATTAAAAATTTTGGTTTTTAATTATATATGTAGAAAATAAGAAAAAAAATGTGCGAAATAAATTCAACAGCCATTTTTAAATTTTTAATATCTAAATTTACCAGTAAGAATCAACATTTTTTGATTTTTAATTTATTACAAACAATATCATAATAAATTGGAAAGTTGGTACTTAATGTTACATCATCAAATACGCCCCCGTGTTGCCAATCTAAAGATTTTTCATATTTTAAATTGTTAATTACACAATCATATAATCTTGTTGATTTGTTTATAAAATTATTTTTCATTTGTTCTATTTCTTGTTTACAATTTTCAACATATTGACCCGTTAAATTATTACAAAGTAAACAATTAACATCGGTGGCATGTTCAATAAGGCAATATTTTTCCAATAATTTTTTTCTTTGTAAATTAAATGAATCACAATTGTTTTCCACAGTCATTATTAAATTGGCTATTTCTTTGACATCGTGAACCAACGAGCCACATGTTAAAAATTCTTTCAAAACAATTAATGGTTCGTTAGAAAGTAGGGCATGGTTTAAAGGTGTATATCCCGTTTGTTAAAATCTGCTCCATATTGGAAAAATAACCTAATAATTTCTAAAGAATTCTTTTTATGAAAGTCGCAATAAGCATCGATAACGTGATGTAATGGTGTCATATGTTTTCTATCAATTGCATCAGTGTCGGCACCTCTTTTCAATAACGCCCCCACGAGTTCGGTATTTCTATTCGCCGTTGCGCAATGTAGTGCCGTCTCGGTATTTCAATTTCCCAAAGAAACCGATGCACCGTGAGATAGCAATGCGTTAACAATTTTAGTACAATCGCGTATAGTTGCCATTTGTAAAGGCGTTCCTCCGAAATTGTCTAAATGGTCAATATTGGCTCCAGATTGTATTAAGAACTTTACAATTTTTAAACATGTTTTTTTCTGCACAGCCCAGCATAGGGGCATTTCTCCAAACATATTTGGATAATTTACGTTAAATCCTTGTTGAATTAGTTTACCAGCAAATTTGAAATACTTTTTATTTCGTACTGCATAATGTAAAACAGTGTCACGTGTACTTGTAATGGAATAAATTGAAGCTCCGTGTCTTAGTAGTTCTTCAATTATTTGAAATTTTTTTCCATAATTCAAGGCGGTTATTAGCGGTGTATATCCTATATGTCTGTAATTCACTAAAAAACTATTTTTTTAAATTAATTCTCTAATTAAGTCTGAAGAACTACGAGTATCTTCTATGACCGCGTGTAATAATTCATTGTGGTTTTTACTCATTTTCAAATTATTCGATCACAGTAAAAGAATAATGTTTCGCGGTGCAAGTTCTAACCATTTGCTGCAGGGAGTATCCATTTAAAATAGGTGCTCAATGTTTTAATAGCTTGGGAATTGTAAGGGTGGGGGCCTTTTATTATTATTAAGCGTTATACATGGTATATAATTTTAATAAATACACACTGAGATATTTTCAAGTAAATCCAAAAACGAATATATTCAAATACATTCCCAACTTTTATATATTCACGCGATTCATTCAAACAAATATTTTTACGTAGGTATTTCCCCCTCCATTCAACTAATAAAAGCCGATATTTTTAATCTAAATTTATGATAAAACAAAAATAGTTTGTATGCAATTCAACAATGAATAACTGCAACTAAAAACAAGAATCGCATATTCACAAGATTAATTAAAACAGATGTTATTTTAATCCACCCAATACAAGCTGATATAATTAAAAAAAGATGAATAACAGAAAATCAAAATATTTCCAAAACCGTCAGCTATATCGTGCTGTGAAATTGAAAAAAAATATTCGAATAGTTGAACAACTTTTAACACAAGGGGCCTCTATTTATACAATCACATTGAATAAAATCAATATCTTGCATTTGGCCGTACAAAACAAAAAATACCTTAAATTTGTGGAAAGACTGATTAAGCAAGGAATTAATGTAAATAGTAAATCTTTAAATGGTGCAACACCTTTACATTATGCATCGGTCAAGGAAAACTGTGAGGATGTAATAAAATTACTAATACGCCACGGGGCTAATGTAGACGAAGTAAATTTTCGGTCTGAAACACCATTACATACCGCAATCACAAACAATCGTTTGAAAAATGTCCAAACAAAATGGTGCGTCTGTTTCTTCAAAACATTATATTATAGCTGTTGCACACGGCCACCTTGATATTTTTGAAATGTTATTAAAATGTAATGCCGATGGTAAACCGAGTGTATCTATGTTGTGGTCAATGGTTATAGCATATGCATCTGGAACTCGAAATGTTCATAAAATAGAAATAATAAGTGAAACTTGTATTAAAATGATTAAATTGTTATGTAAATTTGGAAACTCTGTAAACGACAAATGTCTAGCCGGTACACCCTTGCTAATTTCAGTAATAGGATGTTCCTATAACAGTAATTGAAGAACTTTTAAAGCAGGGTGCTAATGTTAATGCATTAAGTTATAAAAAGCTTACGATATTAGAGTCAGCATTATTGTGGACTGCTAACAGTAAAATTATAAATTTACTTTTAAAATACGGAGCATCGATTCACGATTCATACCTTTTTAATTTATTACCATTAGACTCCCTTTTAAGAAATTTAAAATATAAGGACGATTCACAAAAAGTAAGAAAATTATTACAAAAATATTGCCTCATTGAAGACTGTAACCACAAAGACTGTTGGATGTGTGCTGCATTAGATGGCGATTATGCCGAAGAATGTAAAAATGAATTAACTCAAATACAAAAAAAAATTGTAAATGATACAACAACATTATATGATTGTATAGTTAAAAATTTAAAATATCACAAATATTTTGATTGGAAACGACACGATATATACTTGCCGATGAAGAACTTGACTCAAAATACCCAAATTATGGAAACATTATTCGTAGTAAATGTGAAACTAAAAATTATTTACTGCAAAAATTCAGAAACATTAATTGCACTATAGTTTGTAATAATAAACAAATGCAATGCATTACATTAAACTCAGATTGTATACGACACGTTGCTGAATATTTATCAATATCAGAATTTAAAAATTTTGCTACAGCTTGTATGTAACACAAAGAGTATATTTAAATGTATTTTTTTTTAATTGAAAAAAAAACATATTATATGACTGACATGTTAAATAATTTTTTAAAGATGTAAAATTACAACAGTATGCCAAACGTAATCTAGATGTAAATTTACAAGTATTAATAAATTTGGAAAAAGGATGAATTATAATCACCAAAAAAAAATCCTAGGTGCGAATCCACAATGAGAATATTTTATGAGATTTATGTCTCATGAAATAATAATCTCGGGAAAATTTTTATTTCATTGTGGAAACAGGCATGAGATACAAAAGATAATCTCGTGAAACAATGTCTCATGAGAGTTTAGTTGCGTGAACAAGTTTCAAAGTGTAAACATGATATACTGTACATCTCGCATGAGACATTTATCTCACCTGCTGCACGTCATTGTTGTTTCTTGAAATTAAATTTGTTTTTCCCAATAATGAGTGAAATTACTGAAAAAGGACGTTTAAAAAGAAAAGAGTGTAATTTTAAGTGGACAGCAACCATGACACTGCAATTAATTGACTATAAAAATCATGTTCTAATTTGTGGGACTGTTCGACCGAAAATTATAAGAACAAAAATCTTAGGAAATCAGCTATGGATGAAATATCTAACAAGTTAGGAATTCCACCTAAAGAAGTAAAAGATAAAATGTATAATCTTCGTTGTCAATTTCAAAGCATCAACAGAAAACGTAAACACACCAAAAGCGGTTAAATGGCAATTTTCTGACGCCCTAAAATTCATAAATGGACCAACAAATATCCTTTTATCATTTTTTGTTTTTTTATTGGCATCTTTTTATGAAATCACTCCACGACTCACAATAATTCTATCGATAATATATTTTTGAAAAATTAATTTCGTTTGCCTCTTCTAAATTACAGAACGTGGAAACATCACATTCAGAAACACTTAGTCTCATGAGAGTAAAATTTCATAAGTTGCATAAATTCAAGTGTTTCAAATAAATATCTCATGTTCTGTGAAAACATATCTGAGATAAATATATCATGAGACTAAAATCTCACGAGATTTTAGTCTCCTTATGGATACCGACATTTATATAAAGAATCCTTTATTCAGAGTTCTCAGTTAAATTTGTATTGTTCTCAATTGTTAGAATAAACGTTCAAGTATGTGTGAAAGTGTTACCGACATTATAGCTTTACTGGCTGAAAGGGCAATGTCTTTGTTAGAGGATAACGTTTCTATATTCGACAAAGTATCGAGCTCAGATGAAAGGGACATAGAAACCGATGGAGAATATTTTCAAAATGATGGAGATTTAATTCCCCAAATTGAAGAAACACTAATTCTGTATCACGATACGTGTCAAGCAATTCGTGTGATTGGAATATCTATTCATTCTAATACAAATGACGCCGATACGATTAATCTAATTCAACAAGTCCTAACTTTATACAAGAAAGTGTGTGGCTTGTTGCATTTAATGGAGAGAACCATAAACGAATATGAAAACGACCCCAAAGTTCAAACACACAAAGGATATTAATTTTTTTAATAATAATTTTAAGTTTATATTTATACAATGTACATGAATGTAAATAAATTTTAATACAATTTATTATATTTTAATTACTAATAGTTAACCAACATTTCAACATCTGTAATTATTAGTACCAGTTTTCACAACATGGTTTTTTATTTGGACCTTTATAAAGTGAACTGAAAATTTTAATTATTATAATTTTATTGATAGTAGTAGATGATATATGAGAGTTTTAGCGCACTTGGGTCAGTGGGCAAATATATCGGGTATGTTAGGTGCCTGTTGAAAAGTTGTATGAGTTTCATTAATTTAGTTGCAGTGTTAAGGGAGAAAAATGCAAAGACTTTAATTTTGATTGAATAAAATTTAATAATGTGTGAAATTTCCATTGACAGTTAACCGCATTCGTGGTAATGGTAGTGAACAACATATATTTGAACGCAAACACGTATCCCCGCAGTATCTTTTGAAATGAGTAAGATGTCTTACAGTGACCTTATCTCAAACAACCATCGCTTTAATTTTACTAACAGAAAAACTACCAAGAGAATTACACCCAACTACTTAGTAGCCCACTACAAATTCGCAAATTTTCTAAAAATAGTATTTACTGCTAGAAAGTAGTTCTGTGTTCAAATAATCATGAAGCTGTTTTTCAAAATAAATGCAATCAAGGAAATCCCTTTCCAAAAGACAAAATATCTTCTGTTACTTTTACACCACGAGGGTTCGAACGATTTCTAAATTTTATTAGTGAATACAGGGACGACAACAACGTACTGGTTTCCGAAGATTACGACAACAATTTACGGATCACCATATGGGCAGAGGACGGAGAAAACCACTTATTTATTGAAAAAAATAAAAGCAATAATTATGAAATTATAATTCCTCTAAATGTAGTAGCTCAAATAGATTTTAAAAAAATGTATGATATTTTTTATAATGTTAATAAAACATATTCTTTCTAATGCTCTTGTTTATTTGTTCCCTCTAATTTCAACGATACTTGCCAGAATCCGATTAGTTGACCTTCGCAATGATCGCAGTCTTTTGAACCTCCTGATCTTTGGAAAAAACAAGTCTGTACTGGTAAAAATCGCGAAACGCGACTCAAACCACTAATAATTATTTCGCTAGTGGCGGACGGATGGAAATTTCACACATTAATAAATTTTATTCAAATGAAAGTCTTTGCATTTTTCTCCCTTAACACTGCAACCAAATTAATGAAACTCACACAACTTTTCAACAGGCACCTAACAAACCACACACAACCAGTCCTGGTGGTTCAGGGAGGCTTAAATACTGATATTATTGCCTACTGGCCCAAGCGAGACAAAACTCTCATATCTCTATACTAATTTGAATGAACACAAGCCACAATAAATTTTTTTAAATCTTGCACCGATAAATATTCACCGAGTTGTTGAATGCAATAAAAATTTAAAGACACTCTTTTCTGGGCATCATTCAAATTAATTTCTACCGTACAGTTAACATTATTATATTTAGTAAATAAATACGATTTAGATTCTAATTTTCTATAAATAATATCATGAAATGTGGATACTTTTTATGCAACTCTGAATCTGATAATATATCTCTTTGGCAATTAAATAAGTTGGTATAATTTAAATTTTCAAGTATACAATCATATACTGTAACACCGTCGTCATTTATAAAATCTAGTTGCATTTTTCTCAATTCATTTTCACATTCTAAAACATGTTGACTTTTCAGTTCAGCACAAATTTCACAATTAATATTGTTTGAATGTTCCAAAAGACAATATTTTTCTACTAATTTTCTTATGGTTTTTACTTCTTGTGAATTATAATTATTGTCCAAGTATTGCAAAGGAGTTAAAACCATAAAATCTATTTTATGATTAGATGCACCATGCGTTAAAAGTAACTTTATTATATCGAGACGATTATTATATTTAATTCCTAAATGTAAAACAGTTTGGTCACACATATTTATCTTATTAACGTCAGCTCCTCGATCTAAAATTTCTTTGATAATTTCTAATGAATTGAAATTTTTCACTGCAATATATAGAGGAGTTTGATCATAATAATTTGTTGTATCAATAAATGCACCATAATTACAAAGTATTCGAATCATTTCCCAGCAAACTTTAACTATTTCCTTCGATGGATACTTGCGTGCAAAATTCAAAGCAGTGGGCAACGAATTATTTTCTAAAAAATCTAGTGCATTAGCATCTGCGCCATTTTTGAGTAATTCCTCAACCACTTTTATATTGCCTCTTTCTATTGCTAAATGTAATGGTGTATAATCTAATTCACTTTTAGCATAAACAAGTGCGCCATGGAATATTAATTTTCGAACAATTATCAAAGAATTATTCTGAGCCGCATTATGTAAAGGAGTATTTTTGTATATATCTAACTTGTTGATATGTGATCCACTTCGTATAAGAAGTTTTACTATTCTCATACAATTGTCTTTTTCTCCTGCATAATGTAGAGGAATTTCACCCCATTTATTTTCACAATTTACATCATATTTTTGTCGTAAAAGTTGTTTTATAAAATTTAAATATTTTTTATGTTTTACTGCAAAATGTAATATGCTACTACCGGTTGTGGTCGTTTCGGTAGTTGATGCACCGTATTTTAAAAGTTCTTTAATTATTCTCATTTTCTTCCCCAATACTAAAGCATAATAAAGCGGCGTAAGTCCTCTGTTATTTTTCGAATTTACCAACAAACTATTCTGTTGTAATATAAGTTTAATTAAGCTTAAAGCATTTTTATATTTTAAACATTTGAATAAATTTAAGTTATTTATTTCAGAAATTGTCATTTGTTTAGTTGTATTGTTCACTGATATCTTTTTTTTTCGAACTGTCCAACTGTTGTATTAAATAGTTTACCACAATCTAAAACAATTTCTGAATACTTGTTTTAACAAACTGCTTCTTTTATATAACTATAACTGTTGTTGGAAAAAGAAGTCAAATAATATAGATTGACAGAACAATTTATTTAAACATTATTAGAATTTATAAACCAACAAAGTTGCTCAAAGTAAAATGGACTAATTGAGCAAACTCGTTCTACTGTCCATACAACCACAATAAGAATATTTTATGAGATTTTTGTCTCATGAAATAATAATCTCGGGAAAAAATTAATTTCATTGTGGAAACGGGCATGAGATACGTCATATACAAGAGATAATCTCGTGAAACAATGTCTCATGAGAGTTTAATTGCTTGAAGAAGTTTCAACGTGTAAACATGCGCATCTCACATGAGACATTTATCTCACTTGCTGCACGTGAGTGTCGTTGTTGTTTCGTGAGATAAAAATTTGTGTGATTCCCAACAATGAGTGTAACTTGTGGAAAAGGACGTTCAAAAAGAAAAAAGTGTAATTTTCAGTGGACAAGAACCATGATACTCCAGTTAATTGACTTATACGAATCATGTTTTAATTTATGGGACTGTTCGTCAGAAAATTATAAGAACGGAAATCTTAGGATATTAGCTATGGATGAAATATCTAACAAGTTAGGAATTCCAGCTAAAGAAGTAAAAGATACAATATATACATACATAACTTTGTTGTCAATTTTAAAGCATCAACAGAAAACGTAAACACACTAAAAGCGGTTAAATGGTAATTTTCTAATGCCCTAAAATTCATAAGTGGACCAACAAATATCCTTCTATCATTTTTTTGCTTTTTTATTGGCATATTTTTATGAAATCATTCCACAATTCACAATAATTTTATCAATAATATATTTTTTAAAAATTAATTTCGTTTGCCTCTTCTAAATTACGGAACATATTGTGGAAACACCACATTCAGAAACATTTAGTCTCATGAGAGTAAAATTTCATAAGTTGCATAAATTCAAGTGTTTTGAAGAAATATCTCATGTTCTGTGAAAACATATCTGAGATAATCTGACGAGATTTTAGTCTCCTTGTGGATACCGACCTTATTATAAATGATGACGTGTGACAGATTAGAAATTAAAGATTATTTATTTCAAAAATTTTCTACTGGTTGTACCATAGACACGGAACTCAATTGTGAAAAAGATGTAAAGAAAAGTATATATTTAAATTCAGATTGTGTCTGGCAAATAGGTCAGTATTTGTTAAAGCATGATTTCGAGAGTTTTCTGATGGCATGTTTACCAAAAACAAGTTTCCTCGAAATATAAAATGTTTTTCATTATAATAAGTGTTTATATAAATATTTTTCTTATAAAAAGTTTTATACGATAAATATCCTTTTTATAGTTTGGTTAAATAATAAAAATATATGTTTACTAAAAAAAATTACCTACATACAAAACCATTCTTTGATTATAAGTAAGTGTTGACAATAACATTAAAAAATTTCTGATTTTACATTTTCTCTAACGTAACTGCAATTAATTCTATTTTGCTAATCTGCTGACAACTCCAAAAAACAGTTATAAACTGACGGTTGCTCAACGTTTAATCCTGGTAACGATTTAGAATCTCTTGTTATATTTCCTGATTTTCTTGGTTATCGAGGCAGTCGTCATAAACGCATAACAGGTCAGTACCCGCTCCTGGTACAACGAAATTTGTTATCTCTCTAGTTTCCAATTCAACGTACGGTAAACGGTGCCTCCCACCACTTTATCATGACGTTGTAATCTGTCAAAGTATGAGTTTTCTGATCACAAAAACAAGTTTTCTCGAAATATAAAATGATTTACATTATAATAAATGTTTATATAATATTTTTGTAATAAAAAGTCTTGTACAATAAATATCACTTTTATATTTTGCTAAAATAATAAAAAATTACAAAAATATATGTTTACTACAAAAGAAATAAAATTACGTATATACAAAACTATTCATTAATAAGTATAGACAATAACAATTACAAACAACAAAAAAATTAAAAATTATTCAAATGTATCTGTATTGGTCTAATTATAATCATTGACAAAATTTTCTATGTCTTTAAGCCGGTAATCGGTCCTCTTTGTTAATAGTAATATTGGCAATTTAATTTCCTCTTCTTTTAATTGATAAAAAAAGAAACCCGTATTTTCGCAATAATAAAAACTGTTATAATATGACGGTGGCCCTACGTTTAATTGCGGTAACGATTTAAAATCCCTAATTATATTACGTGATTTTCTTGGTAAGATATTCTCAAATTTATCGGCACATTTTTTACAGGTAGAGCAAGATAAATAACAGTCGTTGAAGAATTCCCAGGCAAATTCGTAAACGGCTTCACATTTTCTGCAACACAACTGCAATGTATACATTTTTGAATCTCCAATGCACTTAACACGTCTTTGTCAAAAGCTGAATGGCTTCAAACTCTGAAAAAAAAATTTTTGTCTAACATTCGATGATTTCCTAGGTGTAAACGCGTCGCTTTAATGTCTAGAGCGACAGGTTAACATCTTATAAAAGATAAATTTTCTAATTTTGAAAATAAAACTGTTTACCTTTTAAATTCAATAATTCTTTCCGCAAATTATAAACAGCTTAATTAGTCACGAGTACAAAAAACAAGTATGTCAAATGTTCACTTATATATACACTCTTACGGCCTTCATCTGAAATTGAATTTACATCTACTTTTACATGTATTCCAACATGTCCTTGCTTATCGCACAATGCTTGTTTCATCTCCAAATTCCCCCGTCGTATCGTGCCAATTTACTATATAAAGTTTCGAGTTATCTCAACATCGATGTACCTACTCGTTTGTTTCACTAAACATGTTTGCGTTAGACGTACAAGGTTTTGTCATTGACGGAGTATTTATTTGCAAGGAAATTGCAATTTTAAATTTAAACAGTGAGAAATGTTACAGAGCATTTCTGAGATTACCAATCTCAAAAGAAGCTTTAACTGCGAGGCAAATATTGGACGCCAAATATGCAACGAATTATGTTCATGGAATAAACTGGGAACAAGGAGGTGTATTTCGTTACGATGATCTTGGCCAAGAAATAAAAAAAATTATTGGAACTTCAAAAGTGTATGTAAATGGACAGGAGGTAAAGAAATGGTTGAAAAATTTGGTCATTCTAGATGTTCGGGATATTAACTATAAGTACTGGTTGCCGGAATATGAAGATATGGAGAAAAGGTATAGGTCATACCATTGCGGCCAGCATAAAAACAACAACCACCTACGATGTGCCAAAGAGAATGTTTATTATTTCTGGATATATTTGTGGCAAAAAGAAATTTTTACAGATTATATATTTTTTTATTTAAAAATACCCCCTCCTTCTTACTATAACTTTTTTACACATGTTGTGCTAACGATTGTTAGCAGCTGATTTCAAATCTATATTTTTTTTTACAAGAAAATGTGTATTTCATTGGTATTTAAGTTTTACAATTGTTAGTGATCCAAATTGAGTGTCTGAAAATTATTAAATATTCAGACGAACGAAAAGCAATGAGAAAATGATTGACGACAATAATTTTAAATGAATTGGAAATTGTTTAAAAATTACACGTTGTATAAATCCTGTGTCATAAAAGATTGTGAGAAATTCTGTTAACGGAAATCGGAGCGCTAGTTAGTACATTAATAAATTGGTAAAAATGCAACTTGACGATGATAATGAATATGAAAATGTTTTTAAAGGTGCAAATCCACAATGAGAATATTTTATGAGATTTTTGTCTCATGAAATAATAATCTCGGGAAAATTTTTATTTCATTGTGTAAACAGGCATGGGATACGTGATATACAAGAGATAATCTCGTGAAATAATGTCTCACGAGAGTTTAGTTGAATTAACAAGTTTCAAAGTCTAAACATGATATACTCTCGCATGAGACATTTATTTCACCTGCTGTATGTGAGTGTCATTGTTGTTTCGTGAGATAAAAGTTTGTTTTTTTTTCCTAATAATGCGTGAAACTACTGAAAAAGGAGATTTAAAAAGAAAAGAGTGTAATTTTAAGTGGACAAGAACCATGACACTGCAGTTAATTGACTTATACGAATCATGTTCTAATTTGTGAACCTGTTCGTCCGAAAATTATAAGAACAGAAATCTTAGGAAATCAGCTATGGATGAAATATCTAATAAGTTAGGAATTCCAACTAAAGAAGTTAAAGATAAAATACATACATACCTTCGTTGTCAATTTCAAAGCACCAACAGAAAATGTAAGCACAACAAAAGCGGTCAAATGGCAATTTTAGGATGCCTTAAAATTCATAAGTGCACCAACAAATATCCTTCTATCATTTTTTGCTTTTTTGTTAGCATCTTTTTATGAAATCACTCCACAACTCACAATAATTTTATTAATAATATATTTTTGAAAAAGTAATTTCGTTTGCCTCTTTTAAATTACAGAACATATTGTGGAAACACCACATTCAGAAATACTTAGTCGCGTGTGAGTAAAATTTCAAATATTTCAAAGAAATATCTCATGTTCTGTGAAAACATATCTGAGATAAATATATCATGAGACAAAAAATCTCACGAGATTTTACTGTGAATACTGGCCTAAAGATTACAAATAGTATATACACCAAGTTGCCGAAAGATTATTCTCTGAAAATTTACATTTTATGAAACTACAAAATTAGAAAATAATGGTATAAAAAAAGGTGCGAATCTACAATGAGAATATTTTATGAGATTTTTGTCTCAAGAAACGATGTCTCATGAGAGTTTAGTTGAATTAACAAGTTTCAAAGTCTAAACATGATATACTCTCGCATGAGACATTTATTTCACCTGCTGTATGTGAGTGTCATTGTTGTTTCGTGAGATAAAAGTTTGTTTTTTTTCCTAATAATGCGTGAAACTACTGAAAAAGGAGATTTAAAAAGAAAAGAGTGTAATTTTAAGTGGACAAGAACCATGACACTGCAGTTAATTGACTTATACGAATCATGTTCTAATTTGTGAGACTGTTCGTCCGAAAATTATAAGAACAGAAATCTTATGAAATCAGCTATGGATGAAATATCTAACAAGTTAGGAATTCCAACTAAAGAAGTTAAAGATAAAATACATACATACCTTCGTTGTCAATTTCAAAGCACCAACAGAAAATGTAAGCACAACAAAAGCGGTCAAATGGCAATTTTAGGATGCCTTAAAATTCATAAGTGCACCAACAAATATCCTTGTATCATTTTTTGCTTTTTTGTTAGCATCTTTTTATGAAATCACTCCACAACTCACAATAATTTTATTAATAATATATTTTTGAAAAATTAATTTCGTTTGCCTCTTTTAAATTACAGAACATACTGTGGAAACACCACATTCAGAAATACTTAGTCTCGTGAGAGTAAAATTTCATAAGTTGCATAAATTCAAATGTTTCAAAGAAATATCTCATGTTCTGTGAAAACATATCTGAGATAAATATATCATGAGACAAAAAATCTCACGAGATTTTAGTCTTCTTGTGGATATTTTCCCAGCTATTTTAACCATCGTGTAGAAGAATATAAATTTAAATTGAGTTTATGTTCACTTAATTACTGGTATGCTTTTCAGTGGTAAGTTACTCCATAATACATACATATTTAATTTAGGGTGATTCATTTCCGCAAAAAATATATTTTTCTTGAGCACCGAAAAAAAATTTTTGCGGATAATTATCTCATGAGACATCGTTTCACGAGATTATCTCTTGTATCTTATGCCTGTTTTCATAATGAAATTAATTTTTTCCCGAGATTATTATTTCATGAGACAAAAATCTCATAAAATATTCTCATTGTGGATTCGCACCTTTTTGTACCATTATTTTCTAATTTTGTAGTTTCATAAAATGTAAATTTTCAGAGAATAATCTTTCGGCAACTTGGTGTATATACTATTTGTAATCTTTAGGTCAGTATTCACAGTAAAATCTCGTGAGATTTTTTGTCTCATGATATATTTATCTCAGATATGTTTCCCAGAACATGAGATATTTCTTTGAAACATTTGAAATTTTACTCACACTAGACTAAGTATTTCTGAATGTGGTGTTTCCACAGTATGTTCTGTAATTTAAAAGAGGCAAACGAAATTAATTTTTCAAAAATATATTATTAATAAAATTATTGTGAGTTGTGGAGTGATTTCATAAAAAGATGCTAACAAAAAAGCAAAAAATGATAGAAGGATATTTGTTGGTGCACTTATGAATTTTAAGGCATCGTAAAATTGCCATTCAACCGCTTTTGATGTGTTTACGTTTTCTGTTGATGCTTTGAAAAACGAAGGTATGTATGTATTTTATCTTTAACTTCTTTAGTTGGAATTCCTAACTTGTTAGATATTTCATCCATAGCTGATTTCCTAAGATTTCTGTTCTTATAATTTTCGGACGAACAGTTTCACAAATTAGAACATGATTCGTATAAGTCAATTAACTGCATCTTGTCCATTTAAAATTACACTTTTTTTTAAACCTCCTTTTTCAGTAATTTCACACATTATTAGGAAAAAAACAAACTTTTATCTCACGAAACAACAATGAAACTCACATACAGCAGGTGAAATAAATGTCTCATGTGAGAGTATATCATGTTTAGACTTTGAAACTTGTTCATTCAACTAAACTCTCGTGAGACATCGTCTCACGAGATTATCTCTTGTATCTTATGCCTGTTTTTATAATAAAATTAATTTTTTCCCGAGATTATTATTTCATGAGACAAAAATCTCAAAAAATATTCTTATTGTGGATTCGCACCTTTTTTTGTACCATTATTTTCTAATTTTGTAGTTTCATAAAATGTAAATTTTCAGAGAATAATCTTTCGGCAACTTGGTGTATACACTATTTGTAATCTTTAGGCCGGTATTCACAATAAAATCTCGTGAGATTTTAGTCTCATGATATATTTATCTCAGATATGTTTCCCCAGAACATGAGATATTTCTTTGAAACATTTGAAATTTTACTCATACTAGACTAAGTATTTCTGAATGTGGTGTTTCCACAGTATGTTCTGTAATTTAAAAGAGGCAAACGAAATTAATTTTTCAAAAATATATTATTAATAAAATTATTGTGAGTTGGTGAGTGTTTAGTTGAGTGAACAAGTTTCAAATTGTAAACGTGATATAGTGCACATCTCACATGAGACATTTATTTCACCTGCTACATGCGAGTGTCATTGTTGTTTCGTGAGATAAAAGTTTGTTTTTTCCTAATAATGCGTGAAACATAGTGTATAGTAATTTTCCTGCACTTTATACAATACACCATTAATTCATTGAGTCGGCATTCGTTCTGTTCCATACATTCACTACAAAACAACCAATTCATATTTTCGTAGCAGTACAAATTAATTTGAGAATTGTCTACTAAAACATTTTCATACAACTGTTCAATATCCCAAGAGTTATCACAATCCATGAAGTCAACTTTTTGTCAAAAAACGTTTTAACACACTACTTCTTAAAAACTACTAAAATTGAAAAGTAGAATTATTGTCTAGCATAAAAACTTAAATTACCATAAAATCTGGAATTAATTCATTTGAATTTCAATTACAACATTTATAGAATTTAGTTCAACAATTCCTTTTTTGACCCATATTTTAAAATAAAATTTTGAACTAAAACATCATTTCTCTAAAATAATTTTCTTGTGGAAAAATTATAGATTTGAAATCAATCTCTAGCGATCTATATATATATATATATATATATATATATATATATATATATATAATCGGGGAGGGAAAGGGTATTTTTAAATAAAAAAATATATATAATTTGTAAAAATTTCTTTTTGCCATAAATAACTATACATAAAATAAACATTCTCCTTGGCACATCCTAGGTGGTTGTTTTTATGCTGGCCGCAATGGTATGACCTATACCGTTTCTTCATATCCTCGTATTCCGGCAACCAGTACTTATAGTTAATATCCAGAACATCTAGAACGACCAAATTTTTTAACCATTTCTTTATCTCCTGTCCATTAACATACACTTTCGAAGTTCCAATAATTTTTTTTTATTTCTTGGCCAAGATCATCGTAACGAAATACATCTCCTTGTTCCCAGTTTATTCCATGAACATAATTCGTTGTAGTTCGCGTCCAATATTTGCCTTGTAGTTAAAGTTTCTTTGGTAATTGGTAATCTGAGAAATGCCCTGTAACATTTCTCAATTTTTAAATTTAAAATTGCAATTTCCTTGCAAATAAACACTGCGTCAATGACGAAACCTTGTACGTCTAACGCAAACATGTTTAGGGAAACAAACAAGTACATCGATGTTAGGATAACTCAAAGTTTTATATAGTAAATTGGCACGATACGGGGGAATTTGGACATGAAACAAGCATTGTGCGATAAGCAACGACATCTTGGAATACATGTAAAAATAGATGTATTTAAAAATGCATTACTTCCTCAAGTTGTCCAAAGACTATTTATTCTCTGAAAATTTACATTTTATGAAACTACAAAAAGAATAAGAGATAATCTTGTGTCTCATGAGAGTTTAGTGAAAATTTACATTTTATGAAACTATATCATGTTTACACTTTGAAACTTGTTCACGCAACTAAACTCTCACAAGACATTGTTTCACGAGATTATCTCTTGTATATCGCGTATCTCATGCCTGTTTCCACAATGAAATAAAAATTTTCCCGAGATTATTATTTCATGAGACAAAAATCTCATAAAACATTCTCATTGTGGATTCATTATAGTCATTTAATGTGCCTATGCAATGTGGGAAATTCCACTTTTCTTCTAATTGTTGTGAAATTTGCAGCCATTCTTGTTCGGTGCTTGACATTTGTAAAAATAAAATTAATGTATATATATTCAATTGTTCATTGATTACCTACCTTTGATATTATTTACTTTTAGAGTAATGGACCAGATAATCTAACCAAAGACTTAGATGAAAGATCAGAGAGTCAAGATTCACATCCACGGGATGTAATTCTATAAACTTCTAACACACTGTTTACATCAACAATCGATATCCCACCAAGTTCATCCAGATCTTCATCAACAAAAAAGAAAAAAATCAAGAGCAAGAAACTATACTTGACCAATGCCGTGCTATTATGCCAAAGCCTGCAAACTCTTTTGAAAATTTTGGAGATTATGTGGCTGACAAACTCCGAAATATGAACTCAAAAGCTCCAGACCTACAGTCTTGGGCAAAGCGAGAAATACAGCGAATTATTTTAAAAATGAACGACAACTTTGAGCTCAAATTACAGCAAAATACTATTCCGCCACCACAACAGCCCTTAAATATAGAAAATACAGTGGATTTATCAGTAAATAATGATAGTGGTGAAATAACTCTTCAAAAGGTAAAATAATGGTTAAATAAAAATATGTTTATAAACTTACATGTAGATATTCTTCTTTTAGACCATTATATATTGCAAAACACACTTCAGGTACAATTAAAATGTTCATTTTTTTCTTCAAACTGAAGGTTAAATAATTACAATATCTATGTACTTACCTGTAGCTAAAAAACGAAGAGTAGCGACTAATCGCTCAGCTGCAGGAATTGCATTTCGCATATGTATGTTTTGTTTTTCTATTACTAACTTCACTTTGTCCAGTAAATACCGAAAATCAACAGCGGACATGCGAAGAAAGTTCTTATAACATTCCTGATCTTCCCGCTCTAGTTCTTTTAATAGTGTTTTCATTATATTTTTGTTTTCCCTTTATTTAATCCAATCTCTTACCCAATGTCTGTAAAACCTTTTCATTTTTGTACGGGACTTAACAGTAAGGTAATAATAACAAGCTGTAGCTTTCCTTCTATCCTTTTTAGTTGGCATCTTTTTATAAAATCAGTCCAGAATTCACAATATCAATAATATAATTTTGAAAAATTAATTCGTTTGCCTCTTTTAAATTACAAAACATACTGTGGAAACACCTCATTCAGAAACACTTAAACTCATGAGAGTAAAATTTCATAAATTCAAGTGTTTCAGAGAAAAATCTCATGTTCTGTGGAAACATATCTGAGACAAATATATCATGAGTCAAAAATATCAAGAGATTTTAGTCTCCTTGTGGTTTTTTACATATCCCACAAAACGTTTGGTCTACTTATGTTAGTTTTGAAGCATCCGCTGCCAAAGAATTAATTTGAATTCTAGTTGCGAAATGTTCTCCGTTACTTAAGCACCGGTTATTCTGATAATCAAGAAGTGTTTTGAAAATTTTTGTTTTTATTATCATTAAAATTTACGGAATCTACTATTTAGAATTCCCCACAAAAAAAAAGTAGATAATCAAAAGTTTTTCGTGGGAAAAACCTTAGGGCAACCGAAAAATTTCATTCTGTGATTCTCATGTCTTTGGAAATTGTCATGTAATTTTTAACTTGAAAAGCAATGTATAAATGAATGATTTTTAACATCTACATTTACATGTAAATATAATTACTACTCTTTTATAACTTTGTATAATTGTTGATGGAAGGAAAAGTTAAATAATATAAATTGGCGAAGATTTATTTAAACATTATTCGAATCTAGACTTTTAACCAACAAAATTGCTCGAACCAAAAATGGACCATTTGCAAGAAGTCGTCGTACGCAAGCGCTGTCCATCAACAAACACCACATGGTCCGTTGAGAGGTATTTCTGAATCATTTATTTAGATGTGAGAGAAATTACCCGACGGTGGATTTGAAAAAATGTGAATACAATGCGCATACCAAAAGAGCAGATGGAAGAACACTATAAAATATGTGACGACAAAAAAAGAATATAGATAATGTTAAATAATATTTAGCACATGTAAATATTTTTGTACAAATAAATTATTTTTAACGTTACATTTTAGTATTTATTAGACACCTATTCAATTTTTTTACATATACCCATAAAATGTTTTGTCAAATTTTGGCAGTTTTTTAATTATGGACAAATCCTTAATTATATAATATTCATAATTAGGAATTATTTATAAGCTTGAATATATTAAAATCCTTATTAAATTCGAAAAACAAACTGACAATATTTGACTAGAAAATAAAAGGTTTCCATAATAATGATTATTTAGAAATATTTTTTTATTAAAATAAAAATGTAGTAACAATTCATGTATTTACTTTATTACAATAATAACATAGTTTTTGCATCATTATAAATGTTAAATTTTTTTTACAATTATCACAAAATGTTTTGTCTACTTCTATTAGTTTTGAAGTATCATGCCAGAGGATTAATTCAGACTCCAGTTTCGAAAAGTCTTTTTTAAAGTAACATGGTATACAGATTTCCATTGGTTGAGTAGTTGTTCTGACAAGTTGTGTCAAACTACACCACTTACCAACTTTTAATAAACTTTTAATTTTTCCTATATCCATATTCTCTTCTGAATAATAAACATCTTTATATAAGTTTTTTTGGACATTGTATCGTTTCAGTTATTTTCGATGGTTTGATTCTCAATGCCGTGTCACGCTTTTATATGGATTACTTTCATATAATTGAAATAAATAGAACATCACACAAGAAAAAGTTTTCAATATAAATACCCCCACTATATTTAAAAATAAAATTACATAAATACTGTTTCAGTTAAAAATCCGAATAAATAGTGTTTGAGGATTTATTAACTGCAAAAGAAAACCACAATTATTTGCATAGTCACAATGTATATTATTATATGTTCAGTGTTATGCATAATTTCCTTGATAATTGTTTTTGCAGTTTTATATTTCATATATTTTAAATTAAATAATGAAAAAATAAATTATCAAATAATGATGATAAACCCTAAATCAGAGGAAACTGAAATAAATGTTCAGAACAAGTAATGTACACATCTTTTACATTATCGCATGTGGTATGTGTTATAAGGAGCGCCGTATTTATTAATGTATAATGTAAACAAGTAATATATTTATCAGAATATAAAGATTGTATTATAATTTTTATAAAATTTATTGCCTTTTCTCCCAGATTCCTTATTACAAAATCAAGTTTAAAACCTTTATTGGATCGAGTTAAACAGAAATCGACTTGAATGTTCATTTGAACTTGTTTCATTTTACAAATTGATACATTTTTGTTATTTGCAAAAGAATTACTGTTGTTTGTAGCAAATACATTATATAAAATGTTCATAATTTGTGAAGTTTTTAAAAAACTTAAGTGGACATTTATATTTGATGGTTTAGTACTTAACTTGTTCCGTTTCAAATCAAAATCTTTTTGTAGGGGATTCATTACAGTTCCGTCTCCCGAATCATTAAAATATATAATTTTTGAATCGGGACACAGATATCGAGCCGTTTTAAGATTAATGGCGTTTATGAATGTATATGTCGTAGTTTGTGGCTTTTTTAATGGATCTAAACGATTTGTATGCAAAAAGGCATTTCGCAATTTTGTAAAATCAAAATCCCACAATGGAAAATTTTTTCGTAAATTTAAAACTAAATTATGAAAATTATCATCATTTAGCTTTTTTTTGCTTGTAAATAATGTACATTCAAACGCCAAGTCATTTTTCTTGAATATATTTTTAAAACGCTCAAAAACATTTGATTTTCTGGTTTTGCATATATTCTTAATTTTTCTCCCATAAACTACATTACTTAATTGATCAAACGGTAGTAATTCGTAAAGAGAATCGAATGTATTTAATAAATTTTTAGAATCTCTTTGGGAAATTAGTGGAATACATTTTATACCGGTTAAATATATTAGAGCTTTTATAGATCCATTGTGCGGTGTAGCCATACAAATGACGTGGCGAGGAGTAAGTTGTTTAGTATTATTACATTTCGATTTGAGTTTGAGCGTAACCTCAGTAAAATATCTTGCAATTAAACCACCCAAATTGTGATCAAATAAGGAAAAATTTATCACCCCCTTGTTCTGGGTATTTAAATGTTTTAATAAAAAATCGTAAAGATTTAAAGCTGAAATGCTAATAGATTGTCTCCAATCGTATGCAAAACAAATTAATTTAATTGAAATACAAGGTGTTCCGCGTTCTATCTTCTTCACTAATCGATGCAAAGATTGTAAAAATACTTCATAAACGTCGAAAGTTATCAACCCCAATTTAATTTTATTTATAATTTTAAATCTTAAAGATTTGTTGGAATTGTTTTGTATATTTTAAATTTTCTTTCTCGCATTTTGTTAGAAATGTTTTATTTAAAACTGAACTTATATTTGGTAAATAATTTTTTTATGGTGGTCCATATTTGTATATTAGAATCATCTAGAGTTATTGAACTTCCTTTCAATCCCGGAATAAACACGATGTAATGAGTAGAAGACATTGTTTTCTTAAATTAATTTATTACATACCCAATTAAAATAGCTGTTTATTTTCTCTCCCTGCCACAACTTTTACTTCAAAAATACTTATTATTAACAAAATCATATGAAGATTATAATGCAAACGTGTTAAGAAAAAGATTTGCTTATTTATTTTTAAAATATTGTAATTTTTTTTTCTCGAAAATGAATTAGATTTTGAATATTAGTTGCTTTTATAATTTTCAAAAAATTAAAATTTATATTCGTCGTAGAGTTTCATTATATGTTCACAATTTAAATTACAAAAACAAAATAAACTTTTTCATAAACAGACTTGTATCTCGGTGTATCTTCATTGAAATATAACACGTTTCCCCACTTATTATAATTTTAGATGTAGATGTAATTATAGATCTATTCTTAAATGTTTTAGTAAAAGGCCGGTAAACTAGTATGCATAAGTAGGAGACATATAAAGGTATAAATACACGCGTTCATTCTATTCAGTCTTTGTAATTGTTTGTGGTATAGGGTTATTATTTTTTTTACACAATGTCCAACAATGTTTTGGTAATTTTATTTTTCTATATAAATAAAACAAATAATTATTTTGATTTTTAGGAAAGATTTGAGGAAAATTCGATTCAAAAGAAAACATCGAATAAAATCAATATTTTACAGCATACGTCACTTTTTTCAGCATCGAATTCTATTACAGACTTGAGTTTGGACCAAATATTTGACAAGTCGGAAGAATTTACAGAAATTATAGACCATCTAATTTCCGAAACAAATAACTTGGATAATTATGAATTATCCACAACAGGAGATGATTTACTAGAAAAGAAAACAAATTCTTTAAAGACATCTGTGGAAATGAGTGAAAATTACCAAAGCAAAAAACGAAAATATGAAGACGTCGACAGTTTGGGAGATTCACGGGTGAAAAAAAGAAGGGACGAGGTCTGTGACAATAACGAATCTCTAATACCCAACCCATTAGCTAAATATTGTGAGATATTTAAGGAATTAGTGATCGTGGTCTTAAAAATTTTAAACAGTTGTTGGATAATATAAGTACTGAATATAAAAAGAAAATCCTAAAAGACGAGAAACAAATAATATTTAATTGTTGCGTTATCAATACGATTGTCGGTTCCTGGATGATTCTACAGAGTTGTCACGACTTTACAATGAAAAATACGAAAGATGGCCACAAGACTTTCAAAAAATTGTTGACAGTATATGTAAAAAAAACGAGCCACGGACAATGCATATGCCGAAAGGCTTTAAACAAAAGAAAACCGCGTACCAAAAAATAATTCGTAAAGAAATGGAACTTTCCACAAATGACCAAGACGGTGGAAGATGTGAAGGCAATATAAAGGATGGTGATGTAAGTTATATAAATTACAAATATATTTTATATCATTGTATTTGTATCTAGGTTGATCATCTTTATCTCGAAAATGGAGTGCAGCAGTGTCCCAATAAAGAGTCCAGCTTGACGAGGGACGACAGGCGGTCTCCTGTACAAAGTCCCGCATCACCTATATTAGTGAGCTCTCCTACACCAAATATCGCTAGGAAATCATACACAGCAACTGTGGAATCATCACCATTACAAATAACAAACCAAAAAGAGTCAACGCATCATTTTCAAATTCCCACATCAACAGATAATTTAAGAAACAGCCCCAAGAACGAGTTCCCACATCACCTACTCCACTACTATATTCTCCCACACCGCATACTGCTACGAAATCATACATATACGAAGCTCCTGTGCAATCGCCAATACCAACGACAAGATATCAACAAAAAGAAAATAATATTTCTGCATCGACAACCGATCGTTTGCGGCCGCAGTCAACTACATGTTTGGAAGAAGAACGATTCGAGTACGGATCTTCCACACCATTCCTTAAGAATATAGTTCTTCTCAGCAACGAACAAACAGATGGGTGTCTTGTTGTCTGATCACGAAGACAGGTTAGAAACTTGCTCAATAGTATCAACAAAAACCACACAATGCGACGGTGCTAACAAAATAACATTTTCAGATGAAATTTGTTACAAAATACCATTTATCGTGTGGTCTCAACCGTTGTCGGTGCCGTTATTGAAGCGCCTATTTTTTTATGAAGTGGACAAAAAAAACCCATAGAAATTGCTTTATCGTTGTATTGAATAGATTAAATGAAAGACTCGTTAAGCAGGAAAACGAATTGTCATTGGTCTCTGTATTGTTCAACTTGAAGGAAGAAATAAGAACTCAAATAATGGCTTTTATACATCAAGGGTCCGTAGATGCGGTACGATGTTTACAATTGTTTGTGTACAAAATACAGAGGGCAAAAGAAGATGCCCCCGAATCACGTCCTGTTGTAAATATTAAACAATACAATACAGAAATCATATCGAGGTTTAATAAAATACAGCATGATTTATTAACGAATGAAGAAAATTTTGCCACGGACATTTCATCTAAATTATACAATTTGTTTAAATTAAAAATGACTGAGATTTATAAAAAGCACTTTGGTGAAACAGACGACGATATAAATGTCATATCATATCTATTGAAATTTATTATCAGAGGAGATTTTTGTAACGTATCGAATGATTGTAGAAGACTGTGTAATTTAATAAGTTATGATAAAATTTAGGTACTGTTGATAATAATTACAAAAGTTTAAGCTTACTTCAGTTATATAATGAATTAAAATAGAACCATGTTTATTATAACCATTAATAAAATATTTGTCATCTAGCTGTTTACTTTTTACCCACTTTCCCATGATAGGTGGATTTTATTTTTGTTGCTTGTTTCGTTCTTTTAAACAGAAACAATTTCTCAATGTCATTTTAATTTTTTATTTAAAGATTTGCAAATTTTACAATTAGTGAGCTAAAATTGTATGTGAAAACTGAAAACAAAATTAATGATTTTCCCATTTTTAAACATATTATCCACAAGAGGTTAACCAACTGTAATAATTGTTTACATAAGATAAGTAATCTAATATTCTTTTGACTCGAGATATAACTGATTGACAATTTATTATAGATATACATAGAGTTGTTGAGCCGAGCGAGGCAATGTATAAATATCAGAATCTCACATCTGAAGCTAGCACGAGTAAAAGAGGAAATTGAAATTCTTACTGTTTACTGCAAACAGTGTAAACACGTTTCTATTTTTACTGGTGTTTTTGATAATGGTGTTATTCTAAAATCTTCAAAATGTAAAAAATGCTGTGACCATTTTATTTAATGAAACCCAAACAAAAAACTGACAATATCATAACCCATGTTGATTTTCTTCCTATGGTACATATTTGAATGCTTTTTATTATGATAAAGTAAATTTTTGGAACATGAATTACCCTCCAAAAAGTTACTACACCAATTTTCTTGCTAAAAAGAGATCGTCGAGAAGGTTTAGTTACTCTTCAAGATGTTGAGTGTTTTATTATCATTATAAATAATTATTTAGAAATTTTAATAAAAATACAAAGTTATTTGCTGTTCTATAAATATATATTTATAAAGTACAATGACAATTTTAATGTAGGTGATTTATATATTACTTTAGAGATGTCACTATCATTATTACTAAATTATGTGTTCATTAGGGATAATTAAGATATTTTACTACTGTTTTTTTTGTTTATGTCGTTAAATGTATAAATAATTCTAATACTGTAATAATTAAAACTAGAAAATGCTATCTTTTACTTAAAGTAATTATTTTAAAACAAATTTCAATATTAAAACTGAAAACAGAATAATAAACCTTGATTATTTCATTTGAATCTTAATTAGAAAATATATT
>CM067220.1:70764764-70847354 GCA_034190945.1 Octodonta nipae
TTGAAGCCACGATTCGACATCGACATGGGAAATATTTAGACATTCCGGCATGAATTCTTCTTTATTTTTTTTATCCTTTGGAATATCGTCATTTGAAAGCAGCACATCTTCACTTTGGAGTCTTGTATCTTTATTTGAAAGCAGCACATCTTTACTTTTGAGTTTTGTATCGTCATTTGAAAGTAGCACATCTTCACTTTGGAATATCGCATCTTTATTTGAAAGCATCATTTCTGTACTTGGGTGTATTATGTCTTCATCCAAATGATTTACGTATTCGTTTAAACTATCACAAAGTTCTTTGTACAGACACTCTAGGTCTTCATTCAAGAGATCACATCATTATTCAATGAAACCATTTCAGAAATAAATGTATATGGGCAAATTTCGAAACCCGTATACAGACTGTTATCGAGACGTTATATTTGTAACTAAAATGTATTGTAAGTTAAAAGTCTTTATATAGGATATATTTTTTCCGATTAATAAATTACAATTTATTACTACTTGTAATTTACATCTATATTGTAATGATTATATTCTCCGGTTTTTTCACCTTTGATTTCTTGCAAACAGACCATTTTTGCTCAAGTATTAAGTATATTTGTTTATTTACCACGAGTTTGTCAAATTTTTCTTGTACTAAATCCACTAGTTCTCTGGTTGCATCTTCTGTGGGTGTTGTTATGTTGGGTTTATGTCAACACGAGTGTTTTAAATTACAATTTAATAGATTTTTAAGAATTGATACAAACATTGGCAAATTTTTTTAAGTCCTCCTTCTTTTATAATCATCAAGATACCTACTACAATAAGAGTCTAAATTCGGCAATTTTTTACAAAACAAGTATTTTGGCAGATAACTAAAACATTAGTTAATGTTCTTAACGTACAATAGATCACGTACGTTACTTTAAACCATAAAATTCAGAAACGAGTGCAAGCTTCAGCAAAATTTTTAATTTTTGTTTTGTTAAATATTTTTGCAATGTGTCGAATACAATCAGGATTTAAGATTATCAATTTTTTCGTTTGATTCTTGATGTCACAATTTACAACTGTATTACAACAAACATTTTTGTATTTTTAAAAGTAAATATTTTTTTCGTTTCGAATTTGTTGCAAATAATGTCGCAATAAATTGGATATTTAGTGGTTAATACTCCATCATCGAGTAGGTCTTCGTGTTTTCCAATCAAAATATTCTACATAATCTAAATTGTTAATCATACAATCATATAAAGTTATCGTGTCGTTTATATAAATTTTTTCCATATTTTTCATCCATTTTACAATTTTTCGATATACTCTCCTTTAAATTTTTTACATATAGAACAATTTTCCTTGCTGGAATGTTCAATAAGACCATATTTCTCCAATAACCTTCTATGCTTTATACTCATGATGAATTATCCCCCAAGAGCCATATTTTTATGAGATTATTTCCTTTAATTCTATGAATCAAGACCCACATTTTAAAAGTTCTTCCAAGATAATTAAGACTTGTGTCGTAAGGCAGAACTTAAAGGTGTGTCTTTAAAAATGTTTTGTTGATTAAATAACGCCCCATATTTCGTAAACAGCCCAATAATTTTTAAACAAGTGTCTATTTGTTTTCCATCGTTATCGTAATGTATGTGTGTTAATTGCATTAGCATCGGCACCATTCCTTTAGTAATGTTTCTATAATTTCAACGTTTCCATTTAAAGATGCTAAATGTAATGGGGTGTCATTACATCTATTTTTTGGAGATATTAGTGCACCGAAAAATAAAAGAGTATTAACAACATTTTTTATACAATCATTTGCTGCTGCATAATGTAACATCGTAATACCATCTTTGTCTGCCTTGTTGATGTCATCTCCGCTCCGTATAAGAAAATTCACAATTTTTAAACAATTTCGTTTTTTTACTGTCCAGTGTAACGGTGTTTCTCCCCATTCATTTTGACAATTTACGTCAAATCCCCCTCGATTAGCAAACAAACGAACTTGAAATATTTTTTATTTCGTGCTGCAAAATGTAAAACACTCGTTTTGCTATTTGTAATTTCGTGAATTGAGGCTCCGTGTCTTAGTAGTTCTTCAATTACTTGAAAATTTCTTCCCAAATTAACGGCAAATAATAACGGCGTGTTTCCGTAGATATCTTTGTTATCTATTAAAAAACTGTTTTCTTGTATCAGTTTTCGGATAACCGTCAAAGATTGCCCACTTTGTATGGCAGTATGTAATATATCTTTTTTGTAATTCCCACTCATGACACGATATGATATTTTACAATCCCCTCAAGTTTATATACACGAAAACGTTTTCGAATATTGGATCACAATTGAAAGTCCAAGATTAAATTATATATTTAAAATTTCCAAAAGATTTACAATAACATTTTGCAGGTTGGATTGTTAAATCATGTTTGTAAATTCTTCTAGGTAAAATTTCACGATTAAATATTTTGGTTTTTAATTATATATGTGGAAAATAAGAAAAAAATGTGCGAAATAAATTCAACAGCCATTTTTAAATTTTAATATCTAAATTTACCAGTAAGAATCAACATTTTTTGATTTTTAATTTATTACAAACAATATCATAATAAATTGGAAAGTTGGTACTTAATGTTACATCATCAAATACGCCCCCGTGTTGCCAATCTAAAGATTTTTCATATTTTAAATTGTTAATTACACAATCATATAATCTTGTTGATTTGTTTATAAAATTATTTTTCATTTGTTCTATTTCTTGTTTACAATTTTCAACATATTGACCCGTTAAATTATTACAAAGTAAACAATTAACATCGGTGGCATGTTCAATAAGGCAATATTTTTCCAATAATTTTTTTCTTTGTAAATTAAATGAATCACAATTGTTTTCCACAGTCATTATTAAATTGGCTATTTCTTTGACATCGTGAACCAACGAGCCACATGTTAAAAATTCTTTCAAAACAATTAATGGTTCGTTAGAAAGTAGGGCATGGTTTAAAGGTGTATATCCCGTTTGTTAAAATCTGCTCCATATTGGAAAAATAACCTAATAATTTCTAAAGAATTCTTTTTATGAAAGTCGCAATAAGCATCGATAACGTGATGTAATGGTGTCATATGTTTTCTATCAATTGCATCAGTGTCGGCACCTCTTTTCAATAACGCCCCCACGAGTTCGGTATTTCTATTCGCCGTTGCGCAATGTAGTGCCGTCTCGGTATTTCAATTTCCCAAAGAAACCGATGCACCGTGAGATAGCAATGCGTTAACAATTTTAGTACAATCGCGTATAGTTTGCCATTTGTAAAGGCGTTCCTCCGAAATTGTCTAAATGGTCAATATTGGCTCCAGATTGTATTAAGAACTTTACAATTTTTAAACATGTTTTTTTCTGCACAGCCCAGCATAGGGGCATTTCTCCAAACATATTTGGATAATTTACGTTAAATCCTTGTTGAATTAGTTTACCAGCAAATTTGAAATACTTTTTATTTCGTACTGCATAATGTAAAACAGTGTCACGTGTACTTGTAATGGAATAAATTGAAGCTCCGTGTCTTAGTAGTTCTTCAATTATTTGAAATTTTTTTCCATAATTCAAGGCGGTTATTAGCGGTGTATATCCTATATGTCTGTAATTCACTAAAAAACTATTTTTTTAAATTAATTCTCTAATTAAGTCTGAAGAACTACGAGTATCTTCTATGACCGCGTGTAATAATTCATTGTGGTTTTTACTCATTTTCAAATTATTCGATCACAGTAAAAGAATAATGTTTCGCGGTGCAAGTTCTAACCATTTGCTGCAGGGAGTATCCATTTAAAATAGGTGCTCAATGTTTTAATAGCTTGGGAATTGTAAGGGTGGGGGCCTTTTATTATTATTAAGCGTTATACATGGTATATAATTTTAATAAATACACACTGAGATATTTTCAAGTAAATCCAAAAACGAATATATTCAAATACATTCCCAACTTTTATATATTCACGCGATTCATTCAAACAAATATTTTTACGTAGGTATTTCCCCCTCCATTCAACTAATAAAAGCCGATATTTTTAATCTAAATTTATGATAAAACAAAAATAGTTTGTATGCAATTCAACAATGAATAACTGCAACTAAAAACAAGAATCGCATATTCACAAGATTAATTAAAACAGATGTTATTTTAATCCACCCAATACAAGCTGATATAATTAAAAAAAGATGAATAACAGAAAATCAAAATATTTCCAAAACCGTCAGCTATATCGTGCTGTGAAATTGAAAAAAAATATTCGAATAGTTGAACAACTTTTAACACAAGGGGCCTCTATTTATACAATCACATTGAATAAAATCAATATCTTGCATTTGGCCGTACAAAACAAAAAATACCTTAAATTTGTGGAAAGACTGATTAAGCAAGGAATTAATGTAAATAGTAAATCTTTAAATGGTGCAACACCTTTACATTATGCATCGGTCAAGGAAAACTGTGAGGATGTAATAAAATTACTAATACGCCACGGGGCTAATGTAGACGAAGTAAATTTTCGGTCTGAAACACCATTACATACCGCAATCACAAACAATCGTTTGAAAAATGTCCAAACAAAATGGTGCGTCTGTTTCTTCAAAACATTATATTATAGCTGTTGCACACGGCCACCTTGATATTTTTGAAATGTTATTAAAATGTAATGCCGATGGTAAACCGAGTGTATCTATGTTGTGGTCAATGGTTATAGCATATGCATCTGGAACTCGAAATGTTCATAAAATAGAAATAATAAGTGAAACTTGTATTAAAATGATTAAATTGTTATGTAAATTTGGAAACTCTGTAAACGACAAATGTCTAGCCGGTACACCCTTGCTAATTTCAGTAATAGGATGTTCCTATAACAGTAATTGAAGAACTTTTAAAGCAGGGTGCTAATGTTAATGCATTAAGTTATAAAAAGCTTACGATATTAGAGTCAGCATTATTGTGGACTGCTAACAGTAAAATTATAAATTTACTTTTAAAATACGGAGCATCGATTCACGATTCATACCTTTTTAATTTATTACCATTAGACTCCCTTTTAAGAAATTTAAAATATAAGGACGATTCACAAAAAGTAAGAAAATTATTACAAAAATATTGCCTCATTGAAGACTGTAACCACAAAGACTGTTGGATGTGTGCTGCATTAGATGGCGATTATGCCGAAGAATGTAAAAATGAATTAACTCAAATACAAAAAAAAATTGTAAATGATACAACAACATTATATGATTGTATAGTTAAAAATTTAAAATATCACAAATATTTTGATTGGAAACGACACGATATATACTTGCCGATGAAGAACTTGACTCAAAATACCCAAATTATGGAAACATTATTCGTAGTAAATGTGAAACTAAAAATTATTTACTGCAAAAATTCAGAAACATTAATTGCACTATAGTTTGTAATAATAAACAAATGCAATGCATTACATTAAACTCAGATTGTATACGACACGTTGCTGAATATTTATCAATATCAGAATTTAAAAATTTTGCTACAGCTTGTATGTAACACAAAGAGTATATTTAAATGTATTTTTTTTTAATTGAAAAAAAAACATATTATATGACTGACATGTTAAATAATTTTTTAAAGATGTAAAATTACAACAGTATGCCAAACGTAATCTAGATGTAAATTTACAAGTATTAATAAATTTGGAAAAAGGATGAATTATAATCACCAAAAAAAAATCCTAGGTGCGAATCCACAATGAGAATATTTTATGAGATTTATGTCTCATGAAATAATAATCTCGGGAAAATTTTTATTTCATTGTGGAAACAGGCATGAGATACAAAAGATAATCTCGTGAAACAATGTCTCATGAGAGTTTAGTTGCGTGAACAAGTTTCAAAGTGTAAACATGATATACTGTACATCTCGCATGAGACATTTATCTCACCTGCTGCACGTCATTGTTGTTTCTTGAAATTAAATTTGTTTTTCCCAATAATGAGTGAAATTACTGAAAAAGGACGTTTAAAAAGAAAAGAGTGTAATTTTAAGTGGACAGCAACCATGACACTGCAATTAATTGACTATAAAAATCATGTTCTAATTTGTGGGACTGTTCGACCGAAAATTATAAGAACAAAAATCTTAGGAAATCAGCTATGGATGAAATATCTAACAAGTTAGGAATTCCACCTAAAGAAGTAAAAGATAAAATGTATAATCTTCGTTGTCAATTTCAAAGCATCAACAGAAAACGTAAACACACCAAAAGCGGTTAAATGGCAATTTTCTGACGCCCTAAAATTCATAAATGGACCAACAAATATCCTTTTATCATTTTTTGTTTTTTATTGGCATCTTTTTATGAAATCACTCCACGACTCACAATAATTCTATCGATAATATATTTTTGAAAAATTAATTTCGTTTGCCTCTTCTAAATTACAGAACGTGGAAACATCACATTCAGAAACACTTAGTCTCATGAGAGTAAAATTTCATAAGTTGCATAAATTCAAGTGTTTCAAATAAATATCTCATGTTCTGTGAAAACATATCTGAGATAAATATATCATGAGACTAAAATCTCACGAGATTTTAGTCTCCTTATGGATACCGACATTTATATAAAGAATCCTTTATTCAGAGTTCTCAGTTAAATTTGTATTGTTCTCAATTGTTAGAATAAACGTTCAAGTATGTGTGAAAGTGTTACCGACATTATAGCTTTACTGGCTGAAAGGGCAATGTCTTTGTTAGAGGATAACGTTTCTATATTCGACAACGTGTCGAGCTCAGATGAAACTGACATGGAAACCGATGAAGAATATTGCCAAAATGATGGAGATTTAATTCCCCAAATTGAAGAAACACTAACTCTGTATCACGATACGTGTCAAGCAATTCGTGTGATTGAAACATCTATTCATTCAAATACAAATGACGCCGATACGATTAATCTAATTCAACAAGTCCTAACTTTATACAAGAAAGTGTGTGAATTGTTGCATTTAATGGAAAGGACCATAAACGAATATGAAAACGACCCCAAAGTTCAAACACACAAAGGATATTAATTTTTTTCATTATATTCCTTTTTAATTTTTTTAATAATAATTTTAAGTTTATATTTATACAATGTACATGAATGTAAATAAATTTTAATACAATTTATTATATTTTAATTACTAATAGTTAACCAACATTTCAACATCTGTAATTATTAGTACCAGTTTTCACAACATGGTTTTTTATTTGGACCTTTATAAAGTGAACTGAAAATTTTAATTATTATAATTTTATTGATAGTAGTAGATGATATATGAGAGTTTTAGCGCACTTGGGTCAGTGGGCAAATATATCGGGTATGTTAGGTGCCTGTTGAAAAGTTGTATGAGTTTCATTAATTTAGTTGCAGTGTTAAGGGAGAAAAATGCAAAGACTTTAATTTTGATTGAATAAAATTTAATAATGTGTGAAATTTCCATTGACAGTTAACCGCATTCGTGGTAATGGTAGTGAACAACATATATTTGAACGCAAACACGTATCCCCGCAGTATCTTTTGAAATGAGTAAGATGTCTTACAGTGACCTTATCTCAAACAACCATCGCTTTAATTTTACTAACAGAAAAACTACCAAGAGAATTACACCCAACTACTTAGTAGCCCACTACAAATTCGCAAATTTTCTAAAAATAGTATTTACTGCTAGAAAGTAGTTCTGTGTTCAAATAATCATGAAGCTGTTTTTCAAAATAAATGCAATCAAGGAAATCCCTTTCCAAAAGACAAAATATCTTCTGTTACTTTTACACCACGAGGGTTCGAACGATTTCTAAATTTTATTAGTGAATACAGGGACGACAACAACGTACTGGTTTCCGAAGATTACGACAACAATTTACGGATCACCATATGGGCAGAGGACGGAGAAAACCACTTATTTATTGAAAAAAATAAAAGCAATAATTATGAAATTATAATTCCTCTAAATGTAGTAGCTCAAATAGATTTTAAAAAAATGTATGATATTTTTTATAATGTTAATAAAACATATTCTTTCTAATGCTCTTGTTTATTTGTTCCCTCTAATTTCAACGATACTTGCCAGAATCCGATTAGTTGACCTTCGCAATGATCGCAGTCTTTTGAACCTCCTGATCTTTGGAAAAAACAAGTCTGTACTGGTAAAAATCGCGAAACGCGACTCAAACCACTAATAATTATTTCGCTAGTGGCGGACGGATGGAAATTTCACACATTAATAAATTTTATTCAAATGAAAGTCTTTGCATTTTTCTCCCTTAACACTGCAACCAAATTAATGAAACTCACACAACTTTTCAACAGGCACCTAACAAACCACACACAACCAGTCCTGGTGGTTCAGGGAGGCTTAAATACTGATATTATTGCCTACTGGCCCAAGCGAGACAAAACTCTCATATCTCTATACTAATTTGAATGAACACAAGCCACAATAAATTTTTTTAAATCTTGCACCGATAAATATTCACCGAGTTGTTGAATGCAATAAAAATTTAAAGACACTCTTTTCTGGGCATCATTCAAATTAATTTCTACCGTACAGTTAACATTATTATATTTAGTAAATAAATACGATTTAGATTCTAATTTTCTATAAATAATATCATGAAATGTGGATACTTTTTATGCAACTCTGAATCTGATAATATATCTCTTTGGCAATTAAATAAGTTGGTATAATTTAAATTTTCAAGTATACAATCATATACTGTAACACCGTCGTCATTTATAAAATCTAGTTGCATTTTTCTCAATTCATTTTCACATTCTAAAACATGTTGACTTTTCAGTTCAGCACAAATTTCACAATTAATATTGTTTGAATGTTCCAAAAGACAATATTTTTCTACTAATTTTCTTATGGTTTTTACTTCTTGTGAATTATAATTATTGTCCAAGTATTGCAAAGGAGTTAAAACCATAAAATCTATTTTATGATTAGATGCACCATGCGTTAAAAGTAACTTTATTATATCGAGACGATTATTATATTTAATTCCTAAATGTAAAACAGTTTGGTCACACATATTTATCTTATTAACGTCAGCTCCTCGATCTAAAATTTCTTTGATAATTTCTAATGAATTGAAATTTTTCACTGCAATATATAGAGGAGTTTGATCATAATAATTTGTTGTATCAATAAATGCACCATAATTACAAAGTATTCGAATCATTTCCCAGCAAACTTTAACTATTTCCTTCGATGGATACTTGCGTGCAAAATTCAAAGCAGTGGGCAACGAATTATTTTCTAAAAAATCTAGTGCATTAGCATCTGCGCCATTTTTGAGTAATTCCTCAACCACTTTTATATTGCCTCTTTCTATTGCTAAATGTAATGGTGTATAATCTAATTCACTTTTAGCATAAACAAGTGCGCCATGGAATATTAATTTTCGAACAATTATCAAAGAATTATTCTGAGCCGCATTATGTAAAGGAGTATTTTTGTATATATCTAACTTGTTGATATGTGATCCACTTCGTATAAGAAGTTTTACTATTCTCATACAATTGTCTTTTTCTCCTGCATAATGTAGAGGAATTTCACCCCATTTATTTTCACAATTTACATCATATTTTTGTCGTAAAAGTTGTTTTATAAAATTTAAATATTTTTTATGTTTTACTGCAAAATGTAATATGCTACTACCGGTTGTGGTCGTTTCGGTAGTTGATGCACCGTATTTTAAAAGTTCTTTAATTATTCTCATTTTCTTCCCCAATACTAAAGCATAATAAAGCGGCGTAAGTCCTCTGTTATTTTTCGAATTTACCAACAAACTATTCTGTTGTAATATAAGTTTAATTAAGCTTAAAGCATTTTTATATTTTAAACATTTGAATAAATTTAAGTTATTTATTTCAGAAATTGTCATTTGTTTAGTTGTATTGTTCACTGATATCTTTTTTTTTTTCGAACTGTCCAACTGTTGTATTAAATAGTTTACCACAATCTAAAACAATTTCTGAATACTTGTTTTAACAAACTGCTTCTTTTATATAACTATAACTGTTGTTGGAAAAAGAAGTCAAATAATATAGATTGACAGAACAATTTATTTAAACATTATTAGAATTTATAAACCAACAAAGTTGCTCAAAGTAAAATGGACTAATTGAGCAAACTCGTTCTACTGTCCATACAACCACAATAAGAATATTTTATGAGATTTTTGTCTCATGAAATAATAATCTCGGGAAAAAATTAATTTCATTGTGGAAACGGGCATGAGATACGTCATATACAAGAGATAATCTCGTGAAACAATGTCTCATGAGAGTTTAATTGCTTGAAGAAGTTTCAACGTGTAAACATGCGCATCTCACATGAGACATTTATCTCACTTGCTGCACGTGAGTGTCGTTGTTGTTTCGTGAGATAAAAATTTGTGTGATTCCCAACAATGAGTGTAACTTGTGGAAAAGGACGTTCAAAAAGAAAAAAGTGTAATTTTCAGTGGACAAGAACCATGATACTCCAGTTAATTGACTTATACGAATCATGTTTTAATTTATGGGACTGTTCGTCAGAAAATTATAAGAACGGAAATCTTAGGATATTAGCTATGGATGAAATATCTAACAAGTTAGGAATTCCAGCTAAAGAAGTAAAAGATACAATATATACATACATAACTTTGTTGTCAATTTTAAAGCATCAACAGAAAACGTAAACACACTAAAAGCGGTTAAATGGTAATTTTCTAATGCCCTAAAATTCATAAGTGGACCAACAAATATCCTTCTATCATTTTTTTGCTTTTTTATTGGCATATTTTTATGAAATCATTCCACAATTCACAATAATTTTATCAATAATATATTTTTTAAAAATTAATTTCGTTTGCCTCTTCTAAATTACGGAACATATTGTGGAAACACCACATTCAGAAACATTTAGTCTCATGAGAGTAAAATTTCATAAGTTGCATAAATTCAAGTGTTTTGAAGAAATATCTCATGTTCTGTGAAAACATATCTGAGATAATCTGACGAGATTTTAGTCTCCTTGTGGATACCGCCTTATTATAAATGATGACGTGTGACAGATTAGAAATTAAAGATTATTTATTTCAAAAATTTTCTACTGGTTGTACCATAGACACGGAACTCAATTGTGAAAAAGATGTAAAGAAAAGTATATATTTAAATTCAGATTGTGTCTGGCAAATAGGTCAGTATTTGTTAAAGCATGATTTCGAGAGTTTTCTGATGGCATGTTTACCAAAAACAAGTTTCCTCGAAATATAAAATGTTTTTCATTATAATAAGTGTTTATATAAATATTTTTCGTTATAAAAAGTTTTATACGATAAATATCCTTTTTATAGTTTGGTTAAATAATAAAAATATATGTTTACTAAAAAAAATTACCTACATACAAAACCATTCTTTGATTATAAGTAAGTGTTGACAATAACATTAAAAAATTTCTGATTTTACATTTTCTCTAACGTAACTGCAATTAATTCTATTTTGCTAATCTGCTGACAACTCCAAAAAACAGTTATAAACTGACGGTTGCTCAACGTTTAATCCTGGTAACGATTTAGAATCTCTTGTTATATTTCCTGATTTTCTTGGTTATCGAGGCAGTCGTCATAAACGCATAACAGGTCAGTACCCGCTCCTGGTACAACGAAATTTGTTATCTCTCTAGTTTCCAATTCAACGTACGGTAAACGGTGCCTCCCACCACTTTATCATGACGTTGTAATCTGTCAAAGTATGAGTTTTCTGATCACAAAAACAAGTTTTCTCGAAATATAAAATGATTTACATTATAATAAATGTTTATATAATATTTTTGTAATAAAAAGTCTTGTACAATAAATATCACTTTTATATTTTGCTAAAATAATAAAAAATTACAAAAATATATGTTTACTACAAAAGAAATAAAATTACGTATATACAAAACTATTCATTAATAAGTATAGACAATAACAATTACAAACAACAAAAAAATTAAAAATTATTCAAATGTATCTGTATTGGTCTAATTATAATCATTGACAAAATTTTCTATGTCTTTAAGCCGGTAATCGGTCCTCTTTGTTAATAGTAATATTGGCAATTTAATTTCCTCTTCTTTTAATTGATAAAAAAAGAAACCCGTATTTTCGCAATAATAAAAACTGTTATAATATGACGGTGGCCCTACGTTTAATTGCGGTAACGATTTAAAATCCCTAATTATATTACGTGATTTTCTTGGTAAGATATTCTCAAATTTATCGGCACATTTTTTACAGGTAGAGCAAGATAAATAACAGTCGTTGAAGAATTCCCAGGCAAATTCGTAAACGGCTTCACATTTTCTGCAACACAACTGCAATGTATACATTTTTGAATCTCCAATGCACTTAACACGTCTTTGTCAAAAGCTGAATGGCTTCAAACTCTGAAAAAAAAATTTTTGTCTAACATTCGATGATTTCCTAGGTGTAAACGCGTCGCTTTAATGTCTAGAGCGACAGGTTAACATCTTATAAAAGATAAATTTTCTAATTTTGAAAATAAAACTGTTTACCTTTTAAATTCAATAATTCTTTCCGCAAATTATAAACAGCTTAATTAGTCACGAGTACAAAAAACAAGTATGTCAAATGTTCACTTATATATACACTCTTACGGCCTTCATCTGAAATTGAATTTACATCTACTTTTACATGTATTCCAACATGTCCTTGCTTATCGCACAATGCTTGTTTCATCTCCAAATTCCCCCGTCGTATCGTGCCAATTTACTATATAAAGTTTCGAGTTATCTCAACATCGATGTACCTACTCGTTTGTTTCACTAAACATGTTTGCGTTAGACGTACAAGGTTTTGTCATTGACGGAGTATTTATTTGCAAGGAAATTGCAATTTTAAATTTAAACAGTGAGAAATGTTACAGAGCATTTCTGAGATTACCAATCTCAAAAGAAGCTTTAACTGCGAGGCAAATATTGGACGCCAACTATGCAACGAATTATGTTCATGGAATAAACTGGGAACAAGGAGGTGTATTTCGTTACGATGATCTTGGCCAAGAAATAAAAAAAATTATTGGAACTTCAAAAGTGTATGTAAATGGACAGGAGGTAAAGAAATGGTTGAAAAATTTGGTCATTCTAGATGTTCGGGATATTAACTATAAGTACTGGTTGCCGGAATATGAAGATATGGAGAAAAGGTATAGGTCATACCATTGCGGCCAGCATAAAAACAACAACCACCTACGATGTGCCAAAGAGAATGTTTATTATTTCTGGATATATTTGTGGCAAAAAGAAATTTTTACAGATTATATATTTTTTTATTTAAAAATACCCCCTCCTTCTTACTATAACTTTTTTACACATGTTGTGCTAACGATTGTTAGCAGCTGATTTCAAATCTATATTTTTTTTTACAAGAAAATGTGTATTTCATTGGTATTTAAGTTTTACAATTGTTAGTGATCCAAATTGAGTGTCTGAAAATTATTAAATATTCAGACGAACGAAAAGCAATGAGAAAATGATTGACGACAATAATTTTAAATGAATTGGAAATTGTTTAAAAATTACACGTTGTATAAATCCTGTGTCATAAAAGATTGTGAGAAATTCTGTTAACGGAAATCGGAGCGCTAGTTAGTACATTAATAAATTGGTAAAAATGCAACTTGACGATGATAATGAATATGAAAATGTTTTTAAAGGTGCAAATCCACAATGAGAATATTTTATGAGATTTTTGTCTCATGAAATAATAATCTCGGGAAAATTTTTATTTCATTGTGTAAACAGGCATGGGATACGTGATATACAAGAGATAATCTCGTGAAATAATGTCTCACGAGAGTTTAGTTGAATTAACAAGTTTCAAAGTCTAAACATGATATACTCTCGCATGAGACATTTATTTCACCTGCTGTATGTGAGTGTCATTGTTGTTTCGTGAGATAAAAGTTTGTTTTTTTTTCCTAATAATGCGTGAAACTACTGAAAAAGGAGATTTAAAAAGAAAAGAGTGTAATTTTAAGTGGACAAGAACCATGACACTGCAGTTAATTGACTTATACGAATCATGTTCTAATTTGTGAACCTGTTCGTCCGAAAATTATAAGAACAGAAATCTTAGGAAATCAGCTATGGATGAAATATCTAATAAGTTAGGAATTCCAACTAAAGAAGTTAAAGATAAAATACATACATACCTTCGTTGTCAATTTCAAAGCACCAACAGAAAATGTAAGCACAACAAAAGCGGTCAAATGGCAATTTTAGGATGCCTTAAAATTCATAAGTGCACCAACAAATATCCTTCTATCATTTTTTGCTTTTTTGTTAGCATCTTTTTATGAAATCACTCCACAACTCACAATAATTTTATTAATAATATATTTTTGAAAAAGTAATTTCGTTTGCCTCTTTTAAATTACAGAACATATTGTGGAAACACCACATTCAGAAATACTTAGTCGCGTGTGAGTAAAATTTCAAATATTTCAAAGAAATATCTCATGTTCTGTGAAAACATATCTGAGATAAATATATCATGAGACAAAAAATCTCACGAGATTTTACTGTGAATACTGGCCTAAAGATTACAAATAGTATATACACCAAGTTGCCGAAAGATTATTCTCTGAAAATTTACATTTTATGAAACTACAAAATTAGAAAATAATGGTACAAAAAAAGGTGCGAATCTACAATGAGAATATTTTATGAGATTTTTGTCTCAAGAAACGATGTCTCATGAGAGTTTAGTTGAATTAACAAGTTTCAAAGTCTAAACATGATATACTCTCGCATGAGACATTTATTTCACCTGCTGTATGTGAGTGTCATTGTTGTTTCGTGAGATAAAAGTTTGTTTTTTTTCCTAATAATGCGTGAAACTACTGAAAAAGGAGATTTAAAAAGAAAAGAGTGTAATTTTAAGTGGACAAGAACCATGACACTGCAGTTAATTGACTTATACGAATCATGTTCTAATTTGTGAGACTGTTCGTCCGAAAATTATAAGAACAGAAATCTTATGAAATCAGCTATGGATGAAATATCTAACAAGTTAGGAATTCCAACTAAAGAAGTTAAAGATAAAATACATACATACCTTCGTTGTCAATTTCAAAGCACCAACAGAAAATGTAAGCACAACAAAAGCGGTCAAATGGCAATTTTAGGATGCCTTAAAATTCATAAGTGCACCAACAAATATCCTTCTATCATTTTTTGCTTTTTTGTTAGCATCTTTTTATGAAATCACTCCACAACTCACAATAATTTTATTAATAATATATTTTTGAAAAATTAATTTCGTTTGCCTCTTTTAAATTACAGAACATACTGTGGAAACACCACATTCAGAAATACTTAGTCTCGTGAGAGTAAAATTTCATAAGTTGCATAAATTCAAATGTTTCAAAGAAATATCTCATGTTCTGTGAAAACATATCTGAGATAAATATATCATGAGACAAAAAATCTCACGAGATTTTAGTCTTCTTGTGGATATTTTCCCAGCTATTTTAACCATCGTGTAGAAGAATATAAATTTAAATTGAGTTTATGTTCACTTAATTACTGGTATGCTTTTCAGTGGTAAGTTACTCATAATACATACATATTTAATTTAGGGTGATTCATTTCCGCAAAAAATATATTTTTCTTGAGCACCGAAAAAAAATTTTTGCGGATAATTATCTCATGAGACATCGTTTCACGAGATTATCTCTTGTATCTTATGCCTGTTTTCATAATGAAATTAATTTTTTCCCGAGATTATTATTTCATGAGACAAAAATCTCATAAAATATTCTCATTGTGGATTCGCACCTTTTGTACCATTATTTTCTAATTTTGTAGTTTCATAAAATGTAAATTTTCAGAGAATAATCTTTCGGCAACTTGGTGTATATACTATTTGTAATCTTTAGGCCAGTATTCACAGTAAAATCTCGTGAGATTTTTTGTCTCATGATATATTTATCTCAGGTATGTTTCCCAGAACATGAGATATTTCTTTGAAACATTTGAAATTTTACTCACACTAGACTAAGTATTTCTGAATGTGGTGTTTCCACAGTATGTTCTGTAATTTAAAAGAGGCAAACGAAATTAATTTTTCAAAAATATATTATTAATAAAATTATTGTGAGTTGTGGAGTGATTTCATAAAAAGATGCTAACAAAAAAGCAAAAAATGATAGAAGGATATTTGTTGGTGCACTTATGAATTTTAAGGCATCGTAAAATTGCCATTCAACCGCTTTTGATGTGTTTACGTTTTCTGTTGATTCTTTGAAAAACGAAGGTATGTATGTATTTTATCTTTAACTTCTTTAGTTGGAATTCCTAACTTGTTAGATATTTCATCCATAGCTGATTTCCTAAGATTTCTGTTCTTATAATTTTCGGACGAACAGTTACACAAATTAGAACATGATTCGTATAAGTCAATTAACTGCATCTTGTCCATTTAAAATTACACTTTTTTTTAAACCTCCTTTTTCAGTAATTTCACACATTATGAGGAAAAACAAACTTTTATCTCACGAAACAACAATGAAACTCACATACAGCAGGTGAAATAAATGTCTCATGTGAGAGTATATCATGTTTAGACTTTGAAACTTATTCATTCAACTAAACTCTCGTGAGACATCGTCTCACGAGATTATCTCTTGTATCTTATGCCTGTTTTTATAATGAAATTAATTTTTTCCCGAGATTATTATTTCATGAGACAAAAATCTCAAAAAATATTCTTATTGTGGATTCGCACCTTTTTTTTGTACCATTATTTTCTAATTTTGTAGTTTCATAAAATGTAAATTTTCAGAGGATAATCTTTCGGCAACTTGGTGTATACACTATTTGTAATCTTTAGGCCGGTATTCACAATAAAATCTCGTGAGATTTTAGTCTCATGATATATTTATCTCAGATATGTTTCCCCAGAACATGAGATATTTCTTTGAAACATTTGAAATTTTACTCATACTAGACTAAGTATTTCTGAATGTGGTGTTTCCACAGTATGTTCTGTAATTTAAAAGAGGCAAACGAAATTAATTTTTCAAAAATATATTATTAATAAAATTATTGTGAGTTGGTGAGTGTTTAGTTGAGTGAACAAGTTTCAAATTGTAAACGTGATATAGTGCACATCTCACATGAGACATTTATTTCACCTGCTACATGCGAGTGTCATTGTTGTTTCGTGAGATAAAAGTTTGTTTTTTCCTAATAATGCGTGAAACATAGTGTATAGTAATTTTCCTGCACTTTATACAATACACCATTAATTCATTGAGTCGGCATTCGTTCTGTTCCATACATTCACTACAAAACAACCAATTCATATTTTCGTAGCAGTACAAATTAATTTGAGAATTGTCTACTAAAACATTTTCATACAACTGTTCAATATCCCAAGAGTTATCACAATCCATGAAGTCAACTTTTTGTCAAAAAACGTTTTAACACACTACTTCTTAAAAACTACTAAAATTGAAAAGTAGAATTATTGTCTAGCATAAAAACTTAAATTACCATAAAATCTGGAATTAATTCATTTGAATTTCAATTACAACATTTATAGAATTTAGTTCAACAATTCCTTTTTTGACCCATATTTTAAAATAAAATTTTGAACTAAAACATCATTTCTCTAAAATAATTTTCTTGTGGAAAAATTATAGATTTGAAATCAATCTCTAGCGATCTATATATATATATATATATATATATATATATATATATATATAATCGGGGAGGGAAAGGGTATTTTTAAATAAAAAAATATATATAATTTGTAAAAATTTCTTTTTGCCATAAATAACTATACATAAAATAAACATTCTCCTTGGCACATCCTAGGTGGTTGTTTTTATGCTGGCCGCAATGGTATGACCTATACCGTTTCTTCATATCCTCGTATTCCGGCAACCAGTACTTATAGTTAATATCCAGAACATCTAGAACGACCAAATTTTTTAACCATTTCTTTATCTCCTGTCCATTAACATACACTTTCGAAGTTCCAATAATTTTTTTTTATTTCTTGGCCAAGATCATCGTAACGAAATACATCTCCTTGTTCCCAGTTTATTCCATGAACATAATTCGTTGTAGTTCGCGTCCAATATTTGCCTTGTAGTTAAAGTTTCTTTGGTAATTGGTAATCTGAGAAATGCCCTGTAACATTTCTCAATTTTTAAATTTAAAATTGCAATTTCCTTGCAAATAAACACTGCGTCAATGACGAAACCTTGTACGTCTAACGCAAACATGTTTAGGGAAACAAACAAGTACATCGATGTTAGGATAACTCAAAGTTTTATATAGTAAATTGGCACGATACGGGGGAATTTGGACATGAAACAAGCATTGTGCGATAAGCAACGACATCTTGGAATACATGTAAAAATAGATGTATTTAAAAATGCATTACTTCCTCAAGTTGTCCAAAGACTATTTATTCTCTGAAAATTTACATTTTATGAAACTACAAAAAGAATAAGAGATAATCTTGTGTCTCATGAGAGTTTAGTGAAAATTTACATTTTATGAAACTATATCATGTTTACACTTTGAAACTTGTTCACGCAACTAAACTCTCACAAGACATTGTTTCACGAGATTATCTCTTGTATATCGCGTATCTCATGCCTGTTTCCACAATGAAATAAAAATTTTCCCGAGATTATTATTTCATGAGACAAAAATCTCATAAAACATTCTCATTGTGGATTCATTATAGTCATTTAATGTGCCTATGCAATGTGGGAAATTCCACTTTTCTTCTAATTGTTGTGAAATTTGCAGCCATTCTTGTTCGGTGCTTGACATTTGTAAAAATAAAATTAATGTATATATATTCAATTGTTCATTGATTACCTACCTTTGATATTATTTACTTTTAGAGTAATGGACCAGATAATCTAACCAAAGACTTAGATGAAAGATCAGAGAGTCAAGATTCACATCCACGGGATGTAATTCTATAAACTTCTAACACACTGTTTACATCAACAATCGATATCCCACCAAGTTCATCCAGATCTTCATCAACAAAAAAGAAAAAAATCAAGAGCAAGAAACTATACTTGACCAATGCCGTGCTATTATGCCAAAGCCTGCAAACTCTTTTGAAAATTTTGGAGATTATGTGGCTGACAAACTCCGAAATATGAACTCAAAAGCTCCAGACCTACAGTCTTGGGCAAAGCGAGAAATACAGCGAATTATTTTAAAAATGAACGACAACTTTGAGCTCAAATTACAGCAAAATACTATTCCGCCACCACAACAGCCCTTAAATATAGAAAATACAGTGGATTTATCAGTAAATAATGATAGTGGTGAAATAACTCTTCAAAAGGTAAAATAATGGTTAAATAAAAATATGTTTATAAACTTACATGTAGATATTCTTCTTTTAGACCATTATATATTGCAAAACACACTTCAGGTACAATTAAAATGTTCATTTTTTTCTTCAAACTGAAGGTTAAATAATTACAATATCTATGTACTTACCTGTAGCTAAAAAACGAAGAGTAGCGACTAATCGCTCAGCTGCAGGAATTGCATTTCGCATATGTATGTTTTGTTTTTCTATTACTAACTTCACTTTGTCCAGTAAATACCGAAAATCAACAGCGGACATGCGAAGAAAGTTCTTATAACATTCCTGATCTTTCCGCTCTAGTTCTTTTAATAGTGTTTTCATTATATTTTTGTTTTCCCTTTATTTAATCCAATCTCTTACCCAATGTCTGTAAAACCTTTTCATTTTTGTACGGGACTTAACAGTAAGGTAATAATAACAAGCTGCAGCTTTCCTTCTATCCTTTTTAGTTGGCATCTTTTTATAAAATCAGTCCAGAATTCACAATATCAATAATATAATTTTGAAAAATTAATTCGTTTGCCTCTTTTAAATTACAAAACATACTGTGGAAACACCTCATTCAGAAACACTTAAACTCATGAGAGTAAAATTTCATAAATTCAAGTGTTTCAGAGAAAAATCTCATGTTCTGTGGAAACATATCTGAGACAAATATATCATGAGTCCAAAATATCAAGAGATTTTAGTCTCCTTGTGGTTTTTTACATATCCCACAAAACTTTGGTCTACTTATGTTAGTTTTGAAGCATCCGCTGCCAAAGAATTAATTTGAATTCTAGTTGCGAAATGTTCTCCGTTACTTAAGCACCGGTTATTCTGATAATCAAGAAGTGTTTTGAAAATTTTTGTTTTTATTATCATTAAAATTTACGGAATCTACTATTTAGAATTCCCCACAAAAAAAAATAAAGTAGAGAATCAAAAGTTTTTCGTGGGAAAAACCTTAGGGCAACCGAAAAATTTCATTCTGTGATTCTCATGTCTTTGGAAATTGTCATGTAATTTTTAACTTGAAAAGCAATGTATAAATGAATGATTTTTAACATCTACATTTACATGTAAATATAATTACTACTCTTTTATAACTTTGTATAATTGTTGATGGAAGGAAAAGTTAAATAATATAAATTGGCGAAGATTTATTTAAACATTATTCGAATCTAGACTTTTAACCAACAAAATTGCTCGAACCAAAAATGGACCATTTGCAAGAAGTCGTCGTACGCAAGCGCTGTCCATCAACAAACACCACATGGTCCGTTGAGAGGTATTTCTGAATCATTTATTTAGATGTGAGAGAAATTACCCGACGGTGGATTTGAAAAAATGTGAATACAATGCGCATACCAAAAGAGCAGATGGAAGAACACTATAAAATATGTGACGACAAAAAAAGAATATAGATAATGTTAAATAATATTTAGCACATGTAAATATTTTTGTACAAATAAATTATTTTTAACGTTACATTTTAGTATTTATTAGACACCTATTCAATTTTTTTACATATACCCATAAAATGTTTTGTCAAATTTTGGCAGTTTTTTAATTATGGACAAATCCTTAATTATATAATATTCATAATTAGGAATTATTTATAAGCTTGAATATATTAAAATCCTTATTAATTTCGAAAAACAAACTGACAATATTTGACTAGAAAATAAAAGGTTTCCATAATAATGATTATTTAGAAATATTTTTTTATTAAAATAAAAATGTAGTAACAATTCATGTATTTACTTTATTACAATAATAACATAGTTTTTGCATCATTATAAATGTTAAATTTTTTTTACAATTATCACAAAATGTTTTGTCTACTTCTATTAGTTTTGAAGTATCATGCCAGAGGATTAATTCAGACTCCAGTTTCGAAAAGTCTTTTTTAAAGTAACATGGTATACAGATTTCCATTGGTTGAGTAGTTGTTCTGACAAGTTGTGTCAAACTACACCACTTACCAACTTTTAATAAACTTTTAATTTTCCTATATCCATATTCTCTTCTGAATAATAAACATCTTTATATAAGTTTTTTTGGACATTGTATCTTTTCAGTTATTTTCGATGGATTGATTCTCAATGCCGTGTCACGCTTTTATATGGATTACTTTCATATAATTGAAATAAATAGAACATCACACAAGAAAAAGTTTTCAATATAAATACCCCCACTATATTTAAAAATAAAATTACATAAATACTGTTTCAGTTAAAAATCCGAATAAATAGTGTTTGAGGATTTATTAACTGCAAAAGAAAACCACAATTATTTGCATAGTCACAATGTATATTATTATATGTTCAGTGTTATGCATAATTTCCTTGATAATTGTTTTTGCAGTTTTATATTTCATATATTTTAAATTAAATAATGAAAAAATAAATTATCAAATAATGATGATAAACCCTAAATCAGAGGAAACTGAAATAAATGTTCAGAACAAGTAATGTACACATCTTTTACATTATCGCATGTGGTATGTGTTATAAGGAGCGCCGTATTTATTAATGTATAATGTAAACAAGTAATATATTTATCAGAATATAAAGATTGTATTATAATTTTTATAAAATTTATTGCCTTTTCTCCCAGATTCCTTATTACAAAATCAAGTTTAAAACCTTTATTGGATCGAGTTAAACAGAAATCGACTTGAATGTTCATTTGAACTTGTTTCATTTTACAAATTGATACATTTTTGTTATTTGCAAAAGAATTACTGTTGTTTGTAGCAAATACATTATATAAAATGTTCATAATTTGTGAAGTTTTTAAAAAACTTAAGTGGACATTTATATTTGATGGTTTAGTACTTAACTTGTTCCGTTTCAAATCAAAATCTTTTTGTAGGGGATTCATTACAGTTCCGTCTCCCGAATCATTAAAATATATAATTTTTGAATCGGGACACAGATATCGAGCCGTTTTAAGATTAATGGCGTTTATGAATGTATATGTCGTAGTTTGTGGCTTTTTTAATGGATCTAAACGATTTGTATGCAAAAAGGCATTTCGCAATTTTGTAAAATCAAAATCCCACAATGGAAAATTTTTTCGTAAATTTAAAACTAAATTATGAAAATTATCATCATTTAGCTTTTTTTTGCTTGTAAATAATGTACATTCAAACGCCAAGTCATTTTTCTTGAATATATTTTTAAAACGCTCAAAAACATTTGATTTTCTGGTTTTGCATATATTCTTAATTTTTCTCCCATAAACTACATTACTTAATTGATCAAACGGTAGTAATTCGTAAAGAGAATCGAATGTATTTAATAAATTTTTAGAATCTCTTTGGGAAATTAGTGGAATACATTTTATACCGGTTAAATATATTAGAGCTTTTATAGATCCATTGTGCGGTGTAGCCATACAAATGACGTGGCGAGGAGTAAGTTGTTTAGTATTATTACATTTCGATTTGAGTTTGAGCGTAACCTCAGTAAAATATCTTGCAATTAAACCACCCAAATTGTGATCAAATAAGGAAAAATTTATCACCCCCTTGTTCTGGGTATTTAAATGTTTTAATAAAAAATCGTAAAGATTTAAAGCTGAAATGCTAATAGATTGTCTCCAATCGTATGCAAAACAAATTAATTTAATTGAAATACAAGGTGTTCCGCGTTCTATCTTCTTCACTAATCGATGCAAAGATTGTAAAAATACTTCATAAACGTCGAAAGTTATCAACCCCAATTTAATTTTATTTATAATTTTAAATCTTAAAGATTTGTTGGAATTGTTTTGTATATTTTAAATTTTCTTTCTCGCATTTTGTTAGAAATGTTTTATTTAAAACTGAACTTATATTTGGTAAATAATTTTTTTATGGTGGTCATATTTGTATATTAGAATCATCTAGAGTTATTGAACTTCCTTTCAATCCCGGAATAAACACGATGTAATGAGTAGAAGACATTGTTTTCTTAAATTAATTTATTACATACCCAATTAAAATAGCTGTTTATTTTCTCTCCCTGCCACAACTTTTACTTCAAAAATACTTATTATTAACAAAATCATATGAAGATTATAATGCAAACGTGTTAAGAAAAAGATTTGCTTATTTATTTTTAAAATATTGTAATTTTTTTTTCTCGAAAATGAATTAGATTTTGAATATTAGTTGCTTTTATAATTTTCAAAAAATTAAAATTTATATTCGTCGTAGAGTTTCATTATATGTTCACAATTTAAATTACAAAAACAAAATAAACTTTTTCATAAACAGACTTGTATCTCGGTGTATCTTCATTGAAATATAACACGTTTCCCCACTTATTATAATTTTAGATGTAGATGTAATTATAGATCTATTCTTAAATGTTTTAGTAAAAGGCCGGTAAACTAGTATGCATAAGTAGGAGACATATAAAGGTATAAATACACGCGTTCATTCTATTCAGTCTTTGTAATTGTTTGTGGTATAGGGTTATTATTTTTTTTACACAATGTCCAACAATGTTTTGGTAATTTTATTTTTCTATATAAATAAAACAAATAATTATTTTGATTTTTAGGAAAGATTTGAGGAAAATTCGATTCAAAAGAAAACATCGAATAAAATCAATATTTTACAGCATACGTCACTTTTTTCAGCATCGAATTCTATTACAGACTTGAGTTTGGACCAAATATTTGACAAGTCGGAAGAATTTACAGAAATTATAGACCATCTAATTTCCGAAACAAATAACTTGGATAATTATGAATTATCCACAACAGGAGATGATTTACTAGAAAAGAAAACAAATTCTTTAAAGACATCTGTGGAAATGAGTGAAAATTACCAAAGCAAAAAACGAAAATATGAAGACGTCGACAGTTTGGGAGATTCACGGGTGAAAAAAAGAAGGGACGAGGTCTGTGACAATAACGAATCTCTAATACCCAACCCATTAGCTAAATATTGTGAGATATTTAAGGAAATTAGTGATCGTGGTCTTAAAAATTTTAAACAGTTGTTGGATAATATAAGTACTGAATATAAAAAGAAAATCCTAAAAGACGAGAAACAAATAATATTTAATTGTTGCGTTTATCAATACGATTGTCGGTTCCTGGATGATTCTACAGAGTTGTCACGACTTTACAATGAAAAATACGAAAGATGGCCACAAGACTTTCAAAAAATTGTTGACAGTATATGTAAAAAAACGAGCCACGGACAATGCATATGCCGAAAGGCTTTAAACAAAAGAAAACCGCGTACCAAAAAATAATTCGTAAAGAAATGGAACTTTCCACAAATGACCAAGACGGTGAGAGATGTGAAGGCAATATAAAGGATAGTGATGTAAGTTATATAAATTACAAATATATTTTATATCATTGTATTTGTATCTAGGTTGATCATCTTTATCTCGAAAATGGAGTGCAGCAGTGTCCCAATAAAGAGTCCAGCTTGACGAGGGACGACAGGCGGTCTCCTGTACAAAGTCCCGCATCACCTATATTAGTGAGCTCTCCTACACCAAATATCGCTAGGAAATCATACACAGCAACTGTGGAATCATCACCATTACAAATAACAAACCAAAAAGAGTCAACGCATCATTTTCAAATTCCCACATCAACAGATAATTTTAAGAAACAGCCCCAAGAACGAGTTCCCACATCACCTACTCCACTACTATATTCTCCCACACCGCATACTGCTACGAAATCATACATATACGAAGCTCCTGTGCAATCGCCAATACCAACGACAAGATATCAACAAAAAGAAAATAATATTTCTGCATCGACAACCGATCGTTTGCGGCCGCAGTCAACTACATGTTTGGAAGAAGAACGATTCGAGTACGGATCTTCCACACCATTTCCTTAAGAATATAGTTCTTCTCAGCAACGAACAAACAGATGGGTGTCTTTGTTGTCTGATCACGAAGACAGGTTAGAAACTTGCTCAATAGTATCAACAAAAACCACACAATGCGACGGTGCTAACAAAATAACATTTTCAGATGAAATTTGTTACAAAATACCATTTATCGTGTGGTCTCAACCGTTGTCGGTGCCGTTATTGAAGCGCCTATTTTTTTATGAAGTGGACAAAAAAAACCCATAGAAATTGCTTTATCGTTGTATTGAATAGATTAAATGAAAGACTCGTTAAGCAGGAAAACGAATTGTCATTGGTCTCTGTATTGTTCAACTTGAAGGAAGAAATAAGAACTCAAATAATGGCTTTTATACATCAAGGGTCCGTAGATGCGGTACGATGTTTACAATTGTTTGTGTACAAAATACAGAGGGCAAAAGAAGATGCCCCCGAATCACGTCCTGTTGTAAATATTAAACAATACAATACAGAAATCATATCGAGGTTTAATAAAATACAGCATGATTTATTAACGAATGAAGAAAATTTTGCCACGGACATTTCATCTAAATTATACAATTTGTTTAAATTAAAAATGACTGAGATTTATAAAAAGCACTTTGGTGAAACAGACGACGATATAAATGTCATATCATATCTATTGAAATTTATTATCAGAGGAGATTTTTGTAACGTATCGAATGATTGTAGAAGACTGTGTAATTTAATAAGTTATGATAAAAATTTAGGTACTGTTGATAATAATTACAAAAGTTTAAGCTTACTTCAGTTATATAATGAATTAAAATAGAACCATGTTTATTATAACCATTAATAAAATATTTGTCATCTAGCTGTTTACTTTTTACCCACTTTCCCATGATAGGTGTATTTTATTTTTGTTGCTTGTTTCGTTCTTTTAAACAGAAACAATTTCTCAATGTCATTTTAATTTTTTATTTAAAGATTTGCAAATTTTACAATTAGTGAGCTAAAATTGTATGTGAAAACTGAAAACAAAATTAATGATTTTCCCATTTTTAAACATATTATCCACAAGAGGTTAACCAACTGTAATAATTGTTTACATAAGATAAGTAATCTAATATTCTTTTGACTCGAGATATAACTGATTGACAATTTATTATAGATATACATAGAGTTGTTGAGCCGAGCGAGGCAATGTATAAATATCAGAATCTCACATCTGAAGCTAGCACGAGTAAAAAGAGGAAATTGAAAATTCTTACTGTTTACTGCAAACAGTGTAAACACGTTTCTATATTTTACTGGTGTTTTGATAATGGTGTTATTCTAAAATCTTCAAAATGTAAAAAATGCTGTGACCATTTTAATTTAATGAAACCCGAACAAAAAACTGACAATATCATAACCCATGTTGATTTTCTTCCATATGGTACATATTTGAATGCTTTTTATTATGATAAAAGTAAATTTTTGGAACATGAATTACCCTCCAAAAAAGTTACTACACCAATTTTCTTGCTAAAAAGAGATCGTCGAGGAGGTTTAGTTACTCTTCAAGATGTTGAGTGTTTTATTAATCATTATAAATAAGTTATTTAAGAAATTTTAATAAAAATACAAAGTTATTTGCTGTTCTATAAATATATATTTATAAAGTACAAATGACAATTTTAATGTAGGTGATTTATATATCACTTTAGAGATGTCACTATCATTATTACTAAAATTATGTGTTCATTAGGGATAAATTAAGATATTTTACTACTGTTTTTGTTTATGTCGTTAAATGTATAAATAATTCTAATACTGGTAATAATTAAAACTAGAAAATGCTATCTTTTACTTAAATAATTATTTTAAAACAAATTTCAATATTAAAAATGAAAAACAGAAATAAAAACCTTGAATTATTTCATTTGAATCTTAATTAGAAAATATATAGTTTAGTTTAATAATTCTTAATTTGATCTGCGCATAATTTTTTTGCTATTTTGAAAGTATCCTCCGTGGAACTTCAGTTTTTTAATTATTATATTTAACAGACATTTGAGGTTATATTTCAAATAATATAAGATAAATTTTGCCTTTTGTATGAATTATAACCTCAAACGACTACTCTACTTGAACTCTGATATTCGTTTGAACGTAAAATTACCCCCTCTACCACAATTTTCGTCTAATTTTTGATGGAAAGGGAAGCTTTCAGGTGCTCGGACCAATGAAATGGGTTATTATTGATCATGTGGTACTAAAATTACTATATAAACATCATATCCTTCGCGCGCGACTCACTTCTTATCCATAAATATATCTTTAATAAAGAAGTTAGAGGAGAGGGTGATGCGAAGTTCGTCTATTATAATATAAACATATATATATATATATATATATATATATATATATATATATATATATATATATACTAAAAATATAATATTAATAATTTCCAATACATTTTATTTCTATCTTGTTTTAAGTTTTGCAATTTAAAAATGAAACAACAAAAAAATTGTATAAATATTTAATTCGTGAATATTTTTTAAGACCAATACTTTATTTTGAAATTTTACCAAAAGATCTACAATTTAAATTATCAAAACATAATAATATAAAAAATTGAAACATAAATCTTGATTAAAAATTTTAATTGGCATTCAAATAAAAAGAATTCGGTTGCTCTAAGTTTTAACATTAAAATGAAGGAGACGTAAGCTACAAAAAAGTTTTTAATCTCTATTTTGATTCAAATATAAATTTTATAATTGATGAATTCAAATAGCATTTGAAGATTTTAAGATTGATATTTTTTAATAAATCGTTGAATTTACAAATCGAATATGCACACGACCAGCGTTAGAAATTCTCGATTTAAGAATAATTGTTCAAAGTCTTGAAATTATATAACTAAAAAACTTAAATTACCATGAAATAAAATACAATCTAATAAATTTTAAAATATTATTTGTAAATAGAATTTCAATTTTCGAGATTACCATGAACGTGAATAATTTTTTAAACTGATGAAAGAACTTGTTTCTACAAACAGTAGAAAAAAAGATAATGATGAATTCAAATAAAAGTTTTCTGAAGTTAAATTTTGTTAAGTTTATATTTTTAACAAGTCAACCAGTTCAATTGTATAACGTTGAAAAAGATATAATATTTAGAATTTACAATAAATTTTAGTTCTACTTCCATGTGTTTTATTTTTACCGTAATCCGGCATTTTAATTTATAAAAACAAACCAATAAAAGCTTTTTATACGGGATAATTTTAATTTTTATAAAATTTGTCTGTTAAACGACAAACTTTAGATATAATTATTTAAATCATGAGTAATCTTGCAAAATTATTTTTTAGAAATAATAAAAGCTTCAGATTAAATGTTTAGTTTATTTTTTTGATTTTAAAACATTAGATGACCTTCAATTCAAAAAATAATGTTAAAGAATTGTCAAATTGAATTCTGTAATATAAATAAAAATAACCAAGATTATATTTCTGCTCCTGTGTAGTTTTATTTTTTTACTATGATTTGGCTTTCTAATTTGCTAAAAAAATGACTAAAAACTTTAAAATTAATGTTGAATAATCTCAAAGTAAAAACAAAACCGCATCGTCCGGACTAGTTCTAATAACTTTAAAACCTTAAAAATTATCCATTAATCGACAATGTAGAACTTCAAATCGTGGATAATCTTCTAAAACTATTTTAGGAAATAATAAAATTTGCGAGTTGACACAAAGATTAAATTCAAGTTTTTATTTTAAAATATCCAATTAATTGCGATGTAAATTGAGAACCACAGATAGTTAAAGATTTATCAAACTAAATTCTAAAAATATTGTATTTGAGATTTAAATAAAATAATCTAAGATTTTATCTTTCATCGGGTTTCTATAAATTTTATTTGTAAATAGAATTTCAATTTTCGAGATTACCATGAAAACGAATAATTTTTTAAACTGATGAAAGAACTTGTTTCTACAAACAGTAGAAAAACAAAATAATGATGAATTCAAATAAAAGTTTTCTGAAGTTAAATTTTGTTAAATTAGATATTTAATAATCTTGGCAATAAAGTTTGGTGTTTTAATTTCATGGTGATTTGAATTTTGCAATTCAAATTGATTAAAGAATTTAGAAACTCCACGACAAAAAATAAAATCGTGCCCTAGTTTCAGTAATTTTAACGGTTTGAAAAATAATTTGTGAATCAATTATCTCAAATGATGGTTGTAAGAACATTCGATTAATAGATAGTTTTTTCACATTATGCTAATACAAAAATGACAAATATATATATGGTTAAAAATTTATCATACAAAATTTAATAAATATTGTATTTGAAAATTAAATAAAGTAACTCAAGATTTCATTTCTGCTTTTATTTTTCACTTTGTGTTTGTATTTTAAATTCATAAAACGAAACCACTTTCTTAAACTAGATATTTAACGATGTTCGCGATAAAACTTTTGCGTTTTAATTTCATAGTGGTTTGCGTTTTGCAATTCAAATTGATTAAAGAATTTAGAAACTAAACGACAAAAATAAAATCGTGCCGTGGTTTCAGTAAATTTATCAGTTTAAAAAATTATCCGTGAATCAACATTCTCAAATGTTGTCGGTTGTAAAATCATGAGATTACTGGATAATTTTTCAAATTATAATAACAGAAATGATAAAAGTTTTCAACAATTTTTCAACATAATTTTCGTTTTACCAATAAAAATTGTAAAAAATAAGTACATAATTTTAATATATATATATATATATATATATATGTCGTGGCCATATCGTAGATTTGCTCATTTCATGAAATGCTTGAGTATTTCATGAAATGGTCGCATTTCATGATCTGGGCAACTCAATTTGACCAGATCATAAAATCGTCTACGTTTCACGATTTTGTCATCCACGTTTGGCCGAATCGTATAAATAGGGTGTCCATAAAATATTTATTAAAAATCCAGAATATGGTAAGAACTTATTTATTGTAATTTAAGTCCGATTATCACAAACTTATGAAATTTTCGTAACAAAATTAAACAAATTTATGCAACAATATTAAACAAATTTTGTTAAATAGGTATGACACATGTCAAGTTACACATTTATTTTTAGAATAGAATCAAACGCTTAGAAATAAGTAGATACGTACTTTGGTTAATAGTTACAACAAGTAATATAAAAATCACATGGAATTAAAATTAAAAAATATTAAAAATTATTATTTTATATGAATTAAAATTAAAAAGTCAGTCTTACACCCTTTCAGTCATTTGTTCGCGCATGACAAACTTTGGTGACACTTTGAAGTACAAAGTGTTTTGTTCTTGAAACATGCGCATCTCTTCGTACAGCACTGATTTTTTGCTGGCTTGCAAAAGCATTTTTTAAAGCCTTGACCTCCAAATGCAGATTGGAAATTTACAGCTTCCCTCAATGATATTGGCAATTCGGATATAACTTCGCAATAATCTTTCGATGACGCTAGCAGATCCTGCCGGGAAAACCAATTTTTAATTGTTCCAGAGCCTGTTCCGATTTTGTATACTCCGTTCCTAAAATCAACTACTTTTCCAGCAATATTTTTGGTGTCAAGAGGTCCACGGTCAATTTTTGGTACATTCAAAAACACGGAATTTCCAATTTCCAACAGAGGAAGTTTCTTGGCGGTGTTATCGACCATTTTCTCTGCAGCACGTTTAACACCGCGATGAGTTTGATCTCTTTCATTAACAATGAACTGTTCCTTTTGGCAAAGAAAACATTGAACTTGAGATCCATAACCTTCTTCTCCACAAGCAACGCCACAAATAGCATGCACAGGTTTGGAACATAAACTACAGAAATCGAGCTCCGGATGTGACATTGTCACAGACGAGACTCACTGAACCATCAACTGCCTCTAATGTCATATTATTATCTATTTCAATTAGTTCAATGTTAGACAAACCCTCATCAGCAACAGATTAATTAACTATTACGACATTTGACGATGACGGCATAACATTAACTATCTCTTTGTTCTCCGGTGTAATATCATTCTGGTTTATTTGGTACATTTCTTCCTCCTTTTTCTCCTTCTGATTGATTAGGTTCAATTCGTCGTTCTTCTTCTCATTCTGATTTATTTGGTTCAATTCTTCTTCCGTCCTGATTGATGTCATAATACTTTCAGGAATATTACAACCTTTCAATATAGTTTTCGGCTCAGAACCAAACAATGCACGGTAAGGGGATCTGCCAATTATGCGGTGATAGAAGAGTTTTTATAAAATTGAACAAAAAAACAACCAGTGGACCAATTAGTAGACTTATTGTCTTGCATCCAACACCGCAACATATTTTCTACATCTTGATTGGATCTTTCCACGCTGCCTTGTGTTTGAGGACGTCGAGGACTACCGTGAATAATTTTGCATTCGGGCCACATTGACACCAGTTCTTCTATAAGATGCGCGGTGAACTCTCTTCCATTATCACTTTGTAATATGAAGGGGGCGCCAAATTCCAAGAATATTTTTGAAAGTTCCATGGCAACTTCTGCAGCTTTCTTCGATTTCAGTGGTCTGAGGTGTAAAAATTTTGTTGCATGATCTTGATAATTTAAATTCTTCATCCGGGGCAGACTGTAAATCGATCAAATCCACCTGCCCTCGTGTGTTAAAATCCTTGGACACTATCGGCTGAGTTACTATACCTTTCCTTAGTACTGCACGTTTCTTCTCACAAACAGAGCACAGGTCAACAAATAGCTCAATAGGTTTCTTTGGAATATAAAGCCTATTTTTAATGTGTTGAATCATTTTTAGTCGTCCACCATGTTCAACAGTTTTATGAACTTCCTTTAATATTCCAAAATACTTCTCCAATGGAATTATTAGAATAGTAGGATCGTCTACGCATTTTTAGGGTTCCGTATATACAGTATACGGATACCCTTATAATATCACTCAGGATTTCTGCCTCTGTCACATCACAGCAATTTTCTCCTAAACTACTGGACGGAAGAGGTTGAAATTTGGTATGAAGGTATAGTTTGGTGACTTGATCAGGAGCACATATCGCAAAAGAAGAAATTTTGATTTAAGGGGTACTTCTGGGGGGAAAAACTAAAAAAATCGACCGTTCCCCCCCCCCTGATCTCCGAAACTACTGAACCTAAAATTTTGAAAAAAATAGAAAATATAGAACGTTGCCCGAACTTTACAGGAAAAATAAGGAGAAACCATTAATGTTAATTTTGGGGGGCAAATTATAGAATTAAATAAAAATTTAAAAATAAAAAAAAATTCAAACTCATCATGTAATATATCAAATGAAAGGTCTCATTCTGAGGAACACAAATATATTTTTTTTTATTTAAATAAAAATTAATTAAAAAGATATTAAAGAAAATATACCAAAATTTACCCATTCCCCCCACCTTATCTCCGAAACTATAAAACGTAAAGTTTTGAAAAAAAATACTTTTATAGGTTCTGACCTGAAGTTTACTGGAAAAATAAGGATAAACATCTACTTTTCATTTAGGGGGGCAAATTACAGAATTAAATGGAAAATATAAAATTAAAATTGTTTCTAACCCATCATGTAATATATCAAATGAAAGGGCTCATTACGACGAAAATAAACATATTTTTTCATATTTTTAAAATAAATAAATTAAAAGATATTAACAAAAATATTAAAAAAATTTACCCATCCCCCCCCCTATCTCCGAAACCATAAGCTGGAAAATTTTGAAAAAAAATTCAGTTATAGCCCCTCACCTGAACTTTACTGGAAAATTAAGGAGAAACCCCTAATATTAATTTTGGGGGGCAAATTATAGAATTAAATAAAAATTTAAAAATAAAAAAAAATTCAAACTCATCATGTAATATATCAAATGAAAGGTCTCATTCTGAGGAACACAAATATATTTTTTTCATATTTAAAAAAAAATTAATTAAAAAGATATTAAAGAAAATATACCAAAATTTACCCGTTCCCCCCCATTATCTCCGAAACTATAAAACGTAAAGTTTTGAAAAAAAATACTTTCATAGGTTCTGACCTGAAGTTTACTGGAAAAATAAGGAGAAACTTCTAGTTTTCATTTTGGGGGGCAAATTACAGAATTAAATGGAAAATATAAAATTAAAATTGTTTCTAACCCATCATGTTATATATCAGATGAAAGGGCTCATTAAGACGAAAATAAACATATTTTTTTCATATTTTTAAAATAAATAAATTAAAAGATATTAACAAAAATATAAAAAAATTTACCCATTCCCCCCCCTTATCTCCGAAACCATAAGCTGGAAAATTTTGAAAAAAAATTGAGTTATAGCCCCTCACCTGAACTTTACTGGAAAATTAAGGAGAAACCCCTAATATTTATTTTGGGGGGCAAATTATCGAATTAAATGGAAAATATAAAATTAAAATTATTTCTAACCCATCATGTTATATATCAAATAAAAGGGCTCATTATGACGAAAACAAATATATTTTTTTCATCATTTTAAAATAAATTAATTAAAAGTTATTAACAAAAATATAAAAAATTTTACCCATTCCACCCCCTTATCTCCGAAACCATAAGCTGTAAAATTTTGAAAAAAAATAGGTATAGCGCCTCACCTGAACTTTACTGGAAAAATAAGGAGAAACCCCTAATATTCATTTTGGGGGGCAAATTATAGAATTAAATGGAAAATAAAAAATTAAACTTGTTTCTAACGTATCATGTAATATATCAAATCACAGGGCTCATTATGACTAATACAAATATATATTTTTTTATTTTTTTTAATAAATATTTTAAAATATATTAAAAAAAATACCTATTCCCCCTTTATTCCCCAAACTATAAGACCTAATTTTTTTTATTTACAGGAAAAATACGAAGAAACCTTTAATATTAATAATGGGGCAATTTATACAAATAAACGGAAAATAAAAAATATTTTTTTAACGTGTCATGCAATATATCAAATGACGGGGCTCGTTATGAGAAATACAAATATATATTTTTAAAATTAATTGTTTACAAGATATTAACATAAAGATATAAAAAATTCTGATTTCTCGCTTTATTTCCGAAACCATACTACCTAAAATTTTGAAAATAATTAGGGGTACTGGGGCTCACTTGAAATTTATAAGAAAAATTATTAGAAAACCTCCATGGTAATTTTAGGGACAAATTATACAATTAAATGGAAAATAAAAATTCAATTTTCAAACGAATCATGTAATATATCAAATAAAAGACTCATTATGTGAATTACAAATATATCATATTTTTAAATCATTTGTTTACCAAAGATATTAAACATCGACTTAATTCCCATTTTAGAAACTATACTATTTAAATTTTGAAAAATATATTTTATTTGTATTTTTAAATAATTTGAATAACAGATTTAATAATTTATAATTTAAAAATTAACCTATTGTGCCCTTTATCATCCAATCTATAGAGCCTCAAAATTCAGACAATAGATTATAAAAGGCTTCCCTGAAAGTTTATTAGTAAAATAAAACTCTAATGTTAATTTTTGGGGGCCAAATTAGAAAACTAAATACAGCGAATCTTGAAGGTAGTACGGAACCCTTACAATGCGAGTCCAACTCGCACTTGACCAAATTATTTCTTGAATATAAGGTATTCCTCGTCCGCTGTTTCCATAATGTATTTTGACAGCCAGTAATAATCCATGGACTTCTTTTGCGTAGTCACCCTACTCTCCTTAATTTGTTGTATAATCTAAAAAGAAAAACAAAACAATCTTTATAATGTCATAATTAACAAACTTAGAATAATAACAATTAAATAGAAATACAATTTACGTTAGCTAGGATAGAGTAATTTAATAAAATAAATGAATAATGAAGTAATTTAACAGTAAACTACTAACCTGTAAAATCCGAACCGAAGTCCAAGGTTTTTTTACATTTTGCTCAGTTTTTGCGTGACTTGCATAGTACTCCAGAACCTTTTCGTTGTATAATCTTTTGTCGTCACTTTCTTCTTCACTTAACAACGAGTTATTAATTTTTTCTCTGCGAGAAACAACATTATCGTCCGCGGCCGCCATCTTCACACATAAACAAAGCGCTTACAGCGCCTCTACCGGTAATTCATGTAACTATTTTACGATATGATCAAAATAATCTTGAATACTTTATGAAATAGTCGCGCTTTTAGTTGACCACATCGAGAAACGATTTTTATCATTGATCTGCCCAAACCATATCATGATGTGGCCAATAGACAGTCAAACATTTCATGAAATGCGACCATTTCATGAAATACTCAAGCATTTCATGAAATGAGCAAATATACGATATGGCCACGACATATATATATATATATATATATATATATATATATTATAATAGACGAACTTCGCATCATCCTCTCTAACTTCTTTATTAAAGATATATTTATGGATAAGAAGTGAGTCGCGCGCGAAGGATATGTTGTTTATATAGTAATTTTAGTACCACATGATCAATAATAACCCATTTCATTGGTCAGAGCACTCGAAAGCTTCCCTTTCCACTAAAAATTAAACAAAAATTGTGGTAGAGGGGGTAATTTTACGTTCAAATGAATATAGGAGTTCAAGTAGAGTAGTCGTTTGAGGTTATATTTCAAATAACATACCAGCGTTAGAAATTCTCCATTTAAGAATAATTGTTCAATGTGTTGAAATTATATAACTAAAAAACTTAAATTACTATGAAATAAAATACAATCTAATAAATTTTAAAATATTATTTGTAAATAGAATTTCAATTTTCGAGATTACCATGAACGTGAATAATTTTTTAAACTGATGAAAGAACTTGTTTCTACAAACAGTAGAAAAAAAGATAATGATGAATTCAAATAAAAGTTTTCTGAAGTTAAATTTTGTTAAGTTTATATTTTTAACAAGTCAACCAGTTCAATTGTATAACGTTGAAAATGATATAATATTTAGAATTTACAATAAATTTTAGTTCTACTTCCATGTGTTTTATTTTTACGGTAATCCTGCATTTTAATTTATAAAAACAAACCAATAAAAACTTTTTATGCGGGATAATTTTAATGTTTATAAAATTTGTCCGTTAAACGACAAACTTTAGATATAATTATCTAAATCACGAGTAATCTTGCAAAATTAATTTTTACAAATAATAAAAACTTCAGATTAAATGTTTAGTTTATTTTTTTATTTTAAAACATTAGATGACTTGTAATTCAATTTGAAAAAAAATATGTTAAAGAATTGTCAAATTGAATTCTGTAATATAAATAAAAATAACCAAGATTATATTTCTGTTTCTGTGTAGTTTTATTTTTTTACTATGATTTGGCTTTCTAATTTGCTAAAAAAATGACTAAAAACTTTAAAACTAATGTTGAATAATCTCAAAGTAAAAACAAAACCGCATCGTCCGGACTAGTTCTAATAACTTTAAGACCTTAAAATGATCCATTAATCGACAATGTAGAACTTCAAATCGTGGATAATCTTCTAAAACTATTTTGGGAAATAATAAAAGTTGCGAGTTGACACAAATATTAAATTCAAGTTTTTATTCTAAAATATCCAATTAATTGCGATGTAAATTGAGAATCACAGATAGTTAAAGATTTATCAAACTAAATTCTATAAATATTGTATTTGAGATATAAATAAAATATTCTAAGATTTTATCTTTCATCGGGTTTCTATAAATTTTATTTGTAAATAGAATTTCAATTTTCGAGATTACCATGAAAACGAATAATTTTTTAAACTGATGAAAGAACTTGTTTCTACAAACAGTAGAAAAACAAAATAATGATGAATTCAAATAAAAGTTTTCTGAAGTTAAATTTTGTTAAATTAGATATTTAATAATCTTGGCAATAAAGTTTGGTGTTTTAATTTCATGGTGATTTGCGTTTTGCAATTCAAATTGATTAAAGAATTTAGAAACTCCACGACAAAAAATAAAATCGTGCCCTAGTTTCAGTAATTTTACGGTTTAAAAAATAATTTATGAATCAATTATCTCAAATGATGGTTGTAAGAACATTCGATTAATAGATAATTTTTTCACATTATGTTAATACAAAATTGACAAATGGTTAAAAATTTATCATACAAAATTTTATAAATATTGTATTTGAAAATTAAATAAAATAACTCAAGATTTCATTTCTGCTTTTATTTTTCACTTTGTGTTTGTATTTTAAAATCATAAAACGAAACAACATTCTTAAACTAGATATTTAATGATGTTCGCGATAAAATTTTTGTGTTTTAATTTCATAGTTGTTTGCGTTTTGCAGTTCAAATTGATTAAAGAATTTAGAAACTCCTCGACAAAAATAAAATCGTGCCGTGGTTTCAGTAAATTTATCAATTTAAAAAATTATCCGTGAATCAACATTCTCAAATGTCGGTTGTAAAATCATGAGATTACTGGATAATTTTTCAAATTATAATAACAGAAATGATAAAAGTTTTCAACATTATTTTCGTTTTACCAACAAAAATTGTAAAACTTAAATCTCATGTAAAAAATAAGTATATAATTTTAATAAATGAATATATATATATATAATAAATGAATATATATATATATATATATATATATATATATATATATGTTGTTTACATAGTAATTTTAGTACCACATGATCGACAATAACCCATTTCATTGGTCCGAGCACCCGAAAGCTTCCCTTTCCACTAAAAATTAGACGAAAATCGTAGTAGAAGGGGTAATTTTACGTTCAAATGAATATCGAAGTTCGAATAGGGTAGTCGTTTGAGGTTATATTTCAAATAACATAAGATAAATTTTGCCTTATGAATTATAACCTCAAACGACTACTCTACTTGAACTCCGATATATAGATGGATTTATAATTTGAATTATCGAATCTTGATTAAAAATTTTAATTGGCATTCAAATAAATAATGTCGGTTGCTCTAAGTTTTAAAATTAAAATAAAGGAGACGTAAGATACTAGAAAGTTTTTAATCTCTATTTTGATTCAAATATAAATTTTATAATTGATGAATTCAAATAACATTTGCAGATTTTAAAATTGGTGTTTTTTAGTAAATCTTTGAATCCAGCTAGTTAATTTCAATGACTTACAAAATGTATAATTATACTTTTGAATCAGAATTTAGTTTAATAATTTTTTAGACATTCACATTTTCCGAAAATTCGAAAATTTACACAACCACCATTAGAAATTCTCGATTCAAGAATAATTGTTCAAAGCGTTGAAATTATTTAACTGAAAAACTTAAATACAATCTAATAAATTTTAAAATATTATTTGTGAATAGAATTTCAATTTTCAAGATTACCAAAAACACGAATAATTTTTTAAACTGATGAAAGACAACTTGTTTCTATAAACAGTAGAGAAAAAAATAGTGATGAATTTAAATAAAAATTTTGTTTTTATTTTTAAGGAGTTGACTAGTTCAATTGTATAATGTTGAAAAAGATGTAATTATCTAAATCACGAGTGATATGGTAAAATTAATTTTAGAAATAATAAAAGTTTCAGATTAAACGTTAAATTTATTTTTTATTTTAGAACATCAGATGAATTGCAATTCAATTTGAAAAACATTTATATTAAAGAATTGTCAAATTGAATTCTGTAATATAAATAAAATAACCAAGAGTTTATTTCTGCTTCTGTTTTTTTTAATTTGCTAAAAAATGAATAAAAACTTTAATATTAATGTTGAATAATCCCTGAGTAGAAATACATAAAACCGTGTCGTCCAAACTAGATTTATTAACTTTAAAAAATATCCGTTAATATATATTAGGAAATAACAAAAGTTGGGAATTGATACAAGGATTAAATTCAATTTTTTATTTTTAAATATCCAATTAATTACAATTTAAATTGAGAATCACAAATAAAGATTTGTCAAACTAAATTCTGCAAATATTATACTTGAGATTTAAACAAAAAACCCAAGATTTTATTTTTACTTTTATGTTTCACCGGGTTTCTATATTTTAAACTGATAAAACGAAACTACCTACTAAAAATATTTAAAAATAATTTTAGTAAAATTCGGGCAAAAGTGAAACGACTTATTTTTAAATGTTTGTCTTTTTTGTCATATCTTGCAATTAAATCTGTTAAAAAGAAATGGACCAAAAATTAATGTTGAATAATTTCAGAGTAGAAACAAAACCGTGTCATCTAAACTGGTTCAAATAATTTTAACGTGTTTTAGGAAAATAATAAAATGGTTATAAAGGCCGGTATTCACAAGGAGACTAAAATCTCGTGAGACTTTAGTCTCATGGATGTTTCCGCGGAACATGAGATATTTCTTTGAAACACTTGAATTTATACAACTTATGAAATTTTACTCTCATGAGACTAAGTATTTCTGAATGTGGTGTTTCCACAGTATGTATTGTAATTTAAAAGAGGCAAACGAAATTAATTTTTCAAAAATATATTATTAATAAAATTATTGTTAGTTGTGGCGTGATTTCGTAAAAAGATGCTAACAAAAAAGCAAAAAATGATAGGATATTTGTTGGTCCACTTATGAATGAATTTTAAGGCATCATAAAATTTCTATTTAACAGCTTTTGGTGTGTTTACGTTTTCTATTGATGCTTTGAAATTGACAACGAAGTTATGTATGTATATATTTTATCTTTTACTTCTTTAGCTGGAATTCCTAACATGTTAGATATTTCATCCATAGCTGATTTCCTAAGATTTCTGTTCTTATAATTTTCGGACGAACAGTCTCACAAATTAGAACATGATTCGTATAAGTCAATTAACTGCAGTGTCATGGTTCTTGTCCACTTAAAATTAGGTACACTCTTCTCTTTTTAAACCTCCTTTTTCAGTAGTTTCACGCATTATTAGGGAAAAAAAACAAACTTTTATCTCACGAGAGTATATCATGTTTACACTTTGAAACTTGTTCACTCAACTAAACTCTCATGAGACATCGTTTCACGAGATTATCTCTTGTATATCATGTATCTCATGCCTGTTTCCACAATGAAATAAAAATTTTCCCGAGATTATTATTTCATGAGACAAAAATCTCATAAAATATTCTCATTGTGGATTCGCACATTAACAAATTATTAATTTAATAATAGATGTGTTTATCCATCTAGTTGTAGATGTAAAACATGATTTATATTTCCAAGTATCCCATTGTTTGTATAATAGAAAATGGGGGAATAATAGTATATATATGTTATATCACACTTCCAAAATTTCACTTTTTAAAAAAGACTTTATTTATACTTGCACAATTAATAAAACTTTTAATATAAACTTGAATATAATGAAAATAATAATAAAACTTTATAACAATAAAAAGGAAAAAAATGAGTGTTAAACTAACTAGACAAATCTGTAAGTAACAATGAATACAGACATAAGGCAATTGAACAATTTATAACATAATAATGCTGACTAAGCTGTCGCAGCGTTTGCTGTTCTCACAGATGTACGTCGTCGAGGGTAACCTGAGACGACACGTGGATGCTGACTCAGCTTGGGAACTGTTGCTAGATGGTTTCACATAAGTCGATGGAATAACTTATATAACAACTCCCATCCATATAAAAAAGTTGATGCTACTGCATCGACTTTTAAGGGAGGTTCTGCAATTCCATATCCTCGACAGGACTAAGGAGGCTATGGAGTTTTACCCTGGGCTTGATGGTTGATGGACCTGGTGGTGGTGCTGGATCGGCAGAAGGGCTGATTGTTGGAGGCTTCTGGAATTTCTTCCTGATGATGCCGATGGAAAGGAGGGCAACCACAATTGCGGTTGTTGCCATTGTGATGATCGTAAACCAGGAGGTGTGTTTCTCCAAGAATGGTTGGTCCAGGAGCTTTTCCAATTCCCTGGAGTATTGGCTAAGCTTATGGTTAGCGATATTCAGGTCTCTGGCATCCAATTCCTGTAGTCTCATGGGTTTCAACTTTGGAAGTTGACTGATGGTTGGCAGGTTGTCGCAACAGTTGTAGGGGATGTTGACTGGGTGACTCTTAAGTGTGATGTTGTCAACGTTGTTGGTGGTCCTTCTGGCATGGACCCTGGTGTTACCGATGAAGGCATTGCAACTGGGTTGGATGGTCAATAGAGAATTTGTCGATATGGATTGGGTAACGACATCTTCTCCCTTGCACTTGATGTTGATGGGCAACTGTCCGGAAATCGAGATTAACCAAAGGTTCAGGTCAATCTCTTGAATATTATACTCTTCGGCATATAATATTAAAGGCTTGCAAGTTGGAGGAAGGGCTGCTGGCTGTCTAAGAAGCTGTGCTTCGCAGAGGGCTTCTTTGTCTATGGTGTGTGGAATAACTTTGGAACAGATCTTATGTTCTTTAGATAATGGCTTACAGTCACTCAAGTCTTCGAAAGATGCGTACAATAGCGAATCGTCATCTCTCGCGATATATTTTAATTTTGTTGGAAGAATATGGTGAAATCCTGTTCGATAATCCAAAACTGGGATAGGATACAAGCGGTATAGTGTATAAGTTTCAGGATTGACTAAGGGGATTTTTAGTACAAAAACAATTTTAGTATTGATTTGAAAAGCTTCCAATTCTATTAGATCGATGTATCTAGCAACATTTGAACTATAGGTTGGAAGTGGTAAGTTATTTTCATGAAGTGACTGTGATATTTTCTGAAGGGAGTCGACCAAATCTACTGGGTTTATAATTGAGCTATGTAAGATTTTTAGACGGGCGAAAGAGACTGCAGTTAATACATCGTTGAGGGTATCTTCAATGTATACGTAACTTTCCATTAAGCTTTCACACAAATCCAAGACATTGGCTTGAAGTTCATAAAAAGCAAGATCGTCTGTAATGAACACAATTGACTTCCTAATTGCTTCGATATTTTCCGAAAATATTCTCTCTTCGGACTGAAATTTTTGTATTGTGGTGTTAAGGTTCTTAATGACTGAAGTTGTTACTGATAATTGTCGTTTCATTAAGTTTTCAATTTGATGTTGGTCTTTAGTAATTTTGTTTATAGAGTCACTAAAGTATTCTCCGTCTGTTGCATCTAAGTTACCGGAAATAGATTTCCAAATCGATCCCAGTCCATTAATTAGTCCGCGTTTCTTTCTGTTGGTAGTGTAAGTCTCAGTGTCAGCGAAAATTTCTGTATATTTGATGTTAACAGATTTTCATATTTGTTTCAGGAGGCTTACGTGAGTCTGTACTTTTGATATGAAGATTTTAATGTTAGTTTTGTTGTCGTTAATAGTTTCTAAAAGTCTGTTCAGTATATTGTCATTGTTAGAAATAGCGTCTCGAAAGGGGTTTAGATCTTTGTAAACAAGGAGTGTCCATTTCTCATTAGAAATTTTAAGGGTGCCTTCTTCATGGAAGAAAACTCCTATAGTATTGTTAACAGGCGTAATGGAGTACTGTTGAAGGTTTACGACTGAAAACAGTCCACAGAATCTGAAAAAAGGGATTTATTCAAAATAGGGTTTTAGTCTGTCAAAGTTAACTTTAGTTATTTGGTTTGTTTGTAAATTTATGACGGTGGCAGAGTTTTTTCGTATTGCGGTAATTTCGAAGGGGCCGTTGAATTTGTTTTCGGCTTTATTTTTAATTTGGGACTCTTTTACGTAGACTTTGTCGCCTACTTTGTAATCGGGTTGTTTAGTAGAAACGTGTTGGTCAAATCGCACTTTAGATTTTTCTTTCTGTCTTTCGGTTTTAGCACGGGCGAGTCTGTAGTAATAGTCCATTCTGTTATTTAGGTCTCTTACGTATTTCGAAATCAGTTTTTCCTGGTTGTAAAGGGTTTCTGGAGGCCTACTAGAAGTGTGCCCAAATATGAGTTCATAGGGCGTGAAACCGGTGGTTTTATTTTTTGTGTTATTATAACAGATGATGGCATAAGGGAGGACATTAAATGGATGTTCGGTTGGATGTTCCGCTGTATTTGCCCTTATCATTTCTGCTAAGGTCGCGTGAAATCTTTCAATAGAACCGTTTGATTCGGGATGTTGAACGCTGGAGAATGTCAGTTTTATGTCGTATAGTTGGCATAAATCCCGCATTAAAGTGTTGTCAAATTCACGTCCATAGTCACAATGGATGCGAAGTGGAGTGCCGTAATGTTGGAAGAAAATCAAAAGGGTGTTTACGACAGTTGAAGCTGTTTTGTCGTTTATGGGGTAGGCTTGTGTAAATTTCGTTAGTTCATCCCTAATAGTCAGTGCATGATTTCTAGATGGATACTCGAAGATGTCAATGTTAATACGTTCGAAAGGAGTCTTGGGTGTTTCCGTAATAACAAAAGGTGCACTTCGGTTTTTCCTACAGAACTTTACTTTTTGGCAAGTTTCGCAGGATTTGATGAATTGTTCTACAGTTTTAATTAAGCCGGTCCAATTGTATTTTTCCCTAATACGTCTGATGGTTTCCTTAATGCCACGATGGAGGTTGTTTTTACCAGAGTGGTATTGTTGTATTATTATAGGAATTTCGTCTTCGGTAGGAGTTGTAACAATGTTTTGGCAGATTTTCAGTTTGATTTCTTTGTCGGAGAGAATGAAAGATAAAATTTCAAGAATGGGAAGTTCTATGTTATTTTCTATGCAGTATGGTTCGGAGTCGTTGAATTGGTCTTGGTTGGTATAAATAATTTTGAAAAGATGTGAGACGACAGTTTCAGGGTCATAGGGCAAAGGTACAACTAAGTATTTTCTATGCCTGACAGATTTACTGGCCATGATGTTAAGAGTGTCATTACTGAAATTAGGTTCTTCTTCGAAAAAGTCATCAATAATTTTGTCGTGTAAGTCGTTAGTTTTGTTTTGCCAAAAGAATGTAACTATGCGTTTGTGGGACTTGTCTAGAAGTTGAGAATTGGATATTTCAATTTTAGAGTAATCGATTATTGACTCAGTTTTGTAGAGTTGAACAAATCGATTAAACTCAGCGATAATTCTTTCGTCATGTTCGTCGTCATTGTCAGAGTTTTCAGGTTGTTCGGAGTTAGTTTCGTTGTTAGCGAAAATTTTGATTTTGGAAAGGAAATCAGCACATTGCTTAAAATGGTTGATTTTGATGCGAGAAAGAGCATCTGCGTTTTGGTTTACCTTGCCGGGCTTGTACTCGATCTTATAATTGTATTCCTCTAGCTTAAGGCGCCATCTGACTGCCAGGATCTTTGATGGAAAAGAGCCAAGTAAGCGGACGGTGGTCACACAGGAGTGACCTTCTCCCAAAAAGATACGGTCTGTAGTGCTTAACAGCCCAAACTATGGCCAACAATTCTCGTTCGATGGTGGAATATCGTGTCTCTGCAGCACAGAGGGTGCGAGAAGCGTATGCAACAGGGAGATCTTTTCCCACAGGGCCTTGAGAAAGAACCGCTCCAATAGCAAAAGCACTAGCATCAGTAGTGAGCAGGAAGGGTTCTTCAAAGTTTGGATATATCTGGATTGGGTCAGATACAAGGGCTTGCTTCAGTTCATTGAAGGAAGACTTGCAATCTGCGTCAAAGATGAACTTGACGTCTTTTTGGAGTAGTTTAGTCAGAGGTTTAGAGATCTTCGCAAAATTTGGTATGAAGCGTCTGTAATACCCAGCGAGACCAAGAAAAGATTTGATGTCTTTCGGAGTTTGGGGTTGCGGAAAGTTCTGAATACATTCAACCTTTGAAGGGTTTGGTTTTACACCTTCTTGTGTGATAAGATGGCCAAGATAAGCCACTTCTTTACGAAGAAATTCGCACTTATCAGGTTGAATTTTTAGGTTAGACTTCCGAAGTCGTTTAAAAACTTCTGTCAACCGGGAAATATGTTCATGGATGTTCGGAGAGTAGACGATGATATCATCCATGTAGACGAGACAACGTTCATTCTGTATACCCAGAAGAATATTGTCGAACGAATTCGTAATGACCATTTTCGACAGAAAAGCCAGTCTTAGGAATATCTTCCTCTTGGATTTCCAACTGGTGGAACCCGGAAGCGAGATCCAGTGTCGAAAAATATTGACACTTTCCAAGTTGGTCGAGAAGATCAGAGATATTTGGTAGAGGATATTTATCATCTACAGTCAATTCATTTAATTTCCTGTAATCGATAACTACTCGCCACTTTTGTTTACCAGAAGCATCGAGCTTCTTAGGGACGACCCATACAGGGGAGGACCAAGGAGATGAGGAGTGCCTAATGATACCTTGTTCAAGCATTTTTCCAATTTGGGTTTTCACTTCCTCTTTATGAACTTGAGGATATCTGTATGATTTAGTGAAAACGGGCTTTGCGTTATTCGTATCAATCGAATGTTTAACCTCGTTAGTGAAAGTCAAGACGTCACCTTCAAGATAGAAAATGTCTTGAAATTCTAAACAAAGATTAGTGATTTGTTCGCGTTCTTCGTCATTTAGATGTTCAGTTCTAATTTGTTGTCTAATAGTCGAGTTTCTGTCTGTGTATTGAGAATTATGATAATCGTCTGTATTGAAATTCAGAAGAGGGTGAGTTTTGTCAAGTGGTTCCAGTTTTAAGTCAGAAAAAGTTACTGTTTTGGGCATCGCGTTAGCGTTTATTATAGACGTTAGAAATTCACCATTTGCGTTAATATGTACGAGTGCGTTTGGAAGTCGTACTCTGTCAATTTCTTGAGTTGGTAAGATGGCGTCGATGTTAGAAAGATCGCATTTAAGTTTAAAGATCTTTTCTGTGCGTGCCTCAATGGTTATTTTGTTTTGTGTAGGTGTTTGTGAAGTAATATTAGGCTTAACGTTGAGTGTGTCGGGTACATCAGTCAAGGGTTGATCGTTATCGGGAACTTTGTGTAAAGGGATGGTTTTAAAATTTGTTATTAGATGTTTAGATTTTAAGTCAACTATGCATTCATAGTGTTCAAGAAAATCTAATCCTAGTATGCCGTCAAACTCAATGTCCAAATCGTATATGAAAAATTTATGTGGGTTACGTGGAGCGAATGGGATTAAAGTTGATTGTGAGATAGGAATTTTTTCGTGGGTAATACCTTGAATAGTTACCCTTTCAGGAGATCTTTGGGTGAAATTCTTTACGGTATTTTCTTTGAAGATAGAGATACCAGCTCCGGTATCAATAAGAAGTTTAAATTTAGAAGAAGCGTCAAGAATGTAATATAGATTTTTAGAGTTCACAGTAAGAAGTGGGCTTAAAGAAATAGTTGCTCCGGGAAGTTCAAGTCGGGGTTCAAGTCGTCCAGATTGAGGTTTTGAATCTGGGTTTCGACTTCGCACAAAGTTGTTGTCGAATCGGGAGGTTGATCTAGGCTCGGAAGCGCTAGAAAATCCTGATAATCGTGACAATTAAAAGGCTCGATAGGGGTATCGTCAAGAGTTTCTTCGAAGCCTGAATAATTTTGACTATCATCCTCGTAGTCATAAGTATTGTAATTATCGGTATAATAATCCGAATATTGTGAGTAACCATCATTTTGATGTTGATTGAAATGATGTGTCCTTTCAGGGCGGTTATTCGGGTTATTCTGTATAACCGAAGGACGAGAATAATTTGGGTTCATTTGAGACCTAAAAGGGGGTCTCTGAAAGTTTTGTGGACGAAACTGTTGTCCTTGCTGAGCAGGGGGTGTATTTGAGGGGAAATTTGGCCGTGTTTGCTGGTTAGGCCCAACAGGATTTGGCCTATGGTTTTGATTGAATTGTTGAGAATTGTTTTGATTTTTCAGTCGGCAATTTACGGCTATGTGGCCTAATCGACCACAATGAAGACACTTAGGAGGTTGTGTCGGCTTTCGTGTTTGAAAGTTGGGTTTGAGAGGAACAGATTTGTTCGTTTTCTGATCCTCGAAATAAGAAAGTTGAAGCTCTCTCCTAATCCGGGAGTGTGCCTCTAGAAGGTCTTTTGGGTTACTGGCACGAATTACTTGTCCTAACCGGGGTTCTAATCGCGTAAGAAGGGTATTCATGACCATAGTATCCACTAGAGTGGTCTGGGCGTCTTTTTGTTCTGGACTAAGCCCAGCAGTTTTGTGAATGCAGGAGTGCATTTTCGCACTCAATACTTGGAGACGATTGTAGAACGTTAATGGGGACTCGTTCGACAGTTGTTTTAGACGTTGTAAGTCGTGAATAAGGGAAGAGAGATCACGAGAATCTCCAAAGTGTAGGGTCAATAGTTGTTTGATTTCAAGGTACGATCCAGGGTTCCTTGAATTTATCAACTGCGCCGCTTTCCCTTTGAGTTTATTTTTTATATGGATCACCAACAAATATTTTTGATCCGCCGTGGACATATTATATGCGCAATTACACGCATCTATAAAGGTTCCCAAGGAAATTTGGTCGCCTTCAAATTCGGGTATAACGGAGAATATTTCCGTTAACCGATATCTTTCTGTTTCAGGGGTACTTGAATTTGGTGAAGCTTGTGCCATGTTTATCGATATAAATGAATTGGAATATAAGGTTTATAGAATAAAATGTTAAAAGGTGTAGAAAATTAATGAACTGTAGAATACGTTAGTGGGAATTAACGATTGTTTGAACAATAGAACAGTATGGTATAAAAAAATGTAAAGCAATTAAACACGATAGATGAAAATATCAATTCAAATAAATCAATTATTCAGATAATAAATCAATAAAATAAGTAAATCAAATATATAAAATGTCAATAAAAGAAATAAAATAAATATATCAAATAAATCAAGTAATGAAATAGATCAATATTTCATTCAAATCAAATATATAAAAATCAAATAATAAAATCAATAAAAATCAATGAAATCAAATGTATTAAATCAAATTATTAAAAATCAATGGTCAATAAAAGAAATCAAATAATATTTACTTAAAACGAATGACGATTCACCATTACTTACATCAACAGGAACATTGAAAGCGCCGTGTTCTACGTTTGATTGCAGTGAGGACTTCTTTCAGGTTCGTTGTTCCGTTGAGGGATAGGAATCCGCCGCTACCAGTTAGAGTACTCGTGTTCTAGTAACGTTAGACGGATCCTACTGACTGCGCCAATTTGTTATATCACACTTCCAAAATTTCACTTTTTAAAAAAGACTTTATTTATACTTGCACAATTAATAAAACTTTTAATATAAACTTGAATATAATGAAAATAATAATAAAAATTTATAACAATAAAAAGGAAAAAAAATGAGTGTTAAACTAACTAGACAAATCTGTAAGTAACAATGAATACAGACATAAGGCAATTGAACAATTTATAACATAATAATGCTGACTAAGCTGTCGCAGCGTTTGCTGTTCTCACAGATGTACGTCGTCGAGGGTAACCTGAGCTTGGGAACTGTTGCTAGATGGTTTCACATAAGTCGATGGAATAACTTATATAACATATATATATATATATATATATATATATCTAGCAGACGGTAGTTTTCTCAAATTCAACATGAGTCTCGACGAGTATAACAAAGAAACGGAATCGGCCGTAAATTTTTTATTAGAAAAAAGTGATAATCTTGAAGAAATTGAATCTGTTGGAAATGATGAAGTTGAAAAAATTCAGCATGCATATGACTCAAACAATTTTGAAGAAAACCTAAGTAACCTACGAGTGTTTGATATAACAACACTTGAGAATCAAAGAAAGCTGATAACAAATCAAATCCAGGAAAATGGTATTGAAGAAAAGTTAAGTAAATGCAACATTTATTCTCCAAGGGGACTGGGTATTGCAAGAAAGCGTATTACAGATGAGGAAGAAAGTAAGGATACTAAGTCGGAAAGTTCGTACAGTTCTTCAAATTTATATGTAGTTAATCGTAGAAATCGTATTAAAAAAATATTGTCTAAATTTTTTGCAAATATAGGGCCTCGTTACTCTAAAAAATTAAAAAGTACAATGAAATAACTTTTTTATGTTGTTTATATAAATTTGAAAAAAACATATGTAGAAGACCCCAACACATTTATTAGGAAATATGGAAGGGAATATTCTCGTTGGCCGGGGGAATTTCAAGCATTAGTTTATGGTATATGTCAGTCTTTATATCATTACCAATGCATTTGTAAGTGCAACGGTAATCAGTACGTTATACCCCCCAGTGTAAGTATAACTTATTAAATTTATTGTACTTTATTATTTGTTTTATAGTTTGAAATGATCAAGGAATGTACATTTCCAAAAGACGGTGAAGAAATATCTAATGATGTGGATACTGCACAACAAAGATTTCCTATACACACGCCCAGGAAGAACTATTTGGTGGGTAATAAAAATCGGCTTTCTTGGAGGAGTATAAATAGTTTGTTGTTTGATGGAAAAGAAGAAAAATTCATTTCAATATTTAATGAATGCACCGATACCATCAGTATAACAATACCGGAAAAAGTATATTTAACAAATATAATTCAAATGTTTAAAGTGGTGGTGAAAAATAACTTGAAAAAAGTTCAGAAAAATGAATGCGTTAAATCCTTGCAAAAAATAATTTTTTTAATGTATACCATAGAAAGCACGGAAATGGAACAGGAGACAATGCAAATATCAATTGGGGCTTATGTTGACGATATCGTAAAGTCGTTTGGAAAGCAACAATTGAAACTGTGGTTGGATGAAAAAAATTTTGGAAAGGACATTTCTGACCAATTGTTGGATTCGTGGTCACATAAAATGAATGAAATCTATGTGAGACATTTTGGTGATGATGAATATGATTGTATTATAACATATATTTTTAATTTACTGGTTAGAGGTGTATCGAGTAATTTAAATAATGAATGTGAATTTATGACAAATATGTTAAGTTTTGAACCAAAGATGGAAAAAATATATTTAAAAGTATAGTATTTAGAAAAATTTATGAAAAAATAATATAAGATTGTAATTGAAACGTTTTAATTTAATATATACATGTTTGACTTGATAATCTTTATTTTAATAATTATTATATGTTGTTCTGTAATAGGCTTGGTGTTTTATCTGAAAGTGTGTACATTTTTCGGGTTAAATTCCAATGCCCGGGATACTATTCAGAGGTTGCAAACATTCGATAATTCAAATATCACATTTTTTTATTCAATGCCAAAACCCTATTTTGATTCAGAAATTATGTGTGATAATGATGTAGATGATTTTTTTGACGGAATGAAATTGTGGTTCAATATACATTTTTTGGAGAATTTTATTTATAAACTCATTTATTTTTACAAGTTTCGCTATTGTGACATTTTGAATTACAAAGTCTTTTATTTTTGAAACAAATGCATTTTTTATCAAAACATTTATAAGTGCAGTGACATTTTAAATACCCAACACCGGTACGGGACGATTGTTCAATTGCGGATGTTCTCAGGGAAATTTTCTTATTGGGAATTTCGTTGAGGTTCATTAATTTTTCGTTACAAACCATAAATTGCGTTCTCAGATAATGTTGTTGAAATATTCCATATTTTGTACCCAGTACGTACATATCATTTTCTGATTTCATAACTACGGCTAATATACTTCTTGCCTCGCCGTGTGCTCTATCTTCGTCTGGTATAACCAAACGTACGGTAGTGCCCCGTTTTACGTGTGTAAAATATTGAACATTTTTTGATAACATTTTGTCTGCCTGTTTTCGCAAATTTGATTTTGCTCTTAAACGCTCATCGGCAATTTGCATTTCATTAAAACCAATGCACATAAACTATCGATGGCATTTTCTATTGTATCTTGTTGATTTTCCTTTAATAAAGATTTTATAGTGGCGGTAGAACATGATGGCTGAGATTGTAGTGTAGCAGAACAATTGGAACATACGTATTCTATTTCAATTTTACCTATAAAATTTTTCATTTCTTCGTCGTTGTCGCCCATAGATATGGATGATGAAGACGTTTGCCTTTGTGTGCACACAGTATCGGTAGTTTTCGAACACGATGGTTGGATATTTGGATTTTCGTTTGAGGGTCGATCGATTTCTGTAGTACTGATGTCATCACTACTCGTAGAATTGTCGTTATTGCCAATATCAGAATTTTTATCCATCGTGATGTTTTCACTGTTGTCTACGTTCACATATTCCAGTAAATCTTCTTCGGTTTCCAACGACGAAATTAATTCTTTGGGTAAACGCGAACTACCTAGTCCAATTTTAGGATCATTGCCAAAGAGGGCTTTGTATGGTGATCGTTTTATGCCCGCATGATGGGCTTTATTTTTCATAAATTGTACCAAATACAAGCCTTTACTCCATCGTTCCGATCTATTATCTTGCATCCAAGTAAAAATCATATTTTCTATATCTCTATTGGCTCGTTCGACGCTCCTCTGACTTTCGTGTACAATTTTGATTTCTGGCCATATCTTTTTTAAACTGTATATTATATTATTGCAAAATTCTCGTCCATTGTCCGAATGTAAAATATTTGGTGCACCGAAAATTGTAAATATTTCATACTCTCTATGAGAAACATTTATAATGGTATTAATAAACCTATCAACATTTAAATGTGATATTTCTGTATCTATTTCAGTCGATAATTGATTATACCATTCTTCTTTTTTCCAAATAGCATAGATAGTTCCTTGTTCTATAACAGTAGTATAATTAATTAATTTCATAACACATTCTGTGTATTGATTCGTAACAATAACTATAGTGGTGTTATACGTTTTGTTCAGATGTTGGATAAAATTGCACAATGTTATCACATTATCCCTTTCGAGATTCTCAAAAGGTTTGTCCAGAAACCATATTGGAGTATGTCTGTTGCTTATAGAAAATAATATTATTTTTAAAAACATTTGTTCTTCAAACGATATCGACTTGATTTCCTTTTCTAAAAGCTCTTGATAAAAATCACTGTCCAACAAAATATCATCGGGATTCGGTTGGGTGAATCCTTCCTTAAATTTTTTGTTACAACCCAAACACTTTATGTAAAAATTGGTATATTCTCGAACGGTTAACTTTTCATCAACTCTGAGAGGAAATTCGTCACTGAAATACGCACCATATAAAATTGTATCGTTTGACTCGTCGCTGAATACACAACCGGGTTTGATACATGTTGATACGTGTTGTTTATTTCTTCGATTAAAATAACCAGCATACGATTTTAAAATTATAGATTTACAATATTCGTTCGTTTCGTTCCATATTTTTTCCGATATACACGGCCACGGCACAAAATAAAATGATATAATAAGGTTATGAAGTTGATTTATATAATCAAGACTATTTTAAATTTGTGATTGTTTTTTTTTTATTTTTTGATCTATTTCTCGATCTATTATTACAATAACTTATGCAAACCGAAACAAAAATTAAAAATAAAAGCAAAATTCAGAAATTATTGAAGACTGTATATAAAATAGGTGACTTTGTTGTTGAAAATTTCCAGGAGAATATGATACTTTATTCTCCACTGGCATCTGTACCAATGTGTCTTTGCATAATTGAAATATTGCAAGAAAAAAATATTTGTGCACATATTCATGCGGGTACTCTGCGGAAAAACAACAAAACATTCACAAGAAATCATTTTTGGATAAATGTGGAAGCTTTCGATATCGATCCCGGATCTTCATTATATAATGCCTTTTATATTTCGAATACGTTGTTACCGAAAAAATTAAAATTTTCCAGATTATTTAAAAAACAAATAAGCACTGAAGAAGCAAAAAAAATCGTAAAATATCTAACGATTAAAGAAGGTCAAAGAATAGGAAGTATCGATGAGTTAAAGAATGACTATAAAGTAGTAAAACATAAAATTCGCAAATTCTATCAACTGTTTGGCACTTAACTTTAACTGTACCCCGACATGAGAATTTACAATTTTATTTGATGTAAAAATTTGATACAACTGGCAAACGCTGAACGAGAATTTTTAGTAGTCCAAATAAAATCGGTGCGACCTGAAGTATTTATTTTGTAGTTTTATAGATTATCAAATCCAAATCTTGACATATGTGGTAAACGAATAACACCATTTTGGAAATTAATTATGTTGTACTACGTAAACAAAAGCATCATGTTATATTAAGATAATTAAATGTAAAAATTCGTCTTGTTATATTCTATATGATTCTTTGAATTATAAAAATCTTATGGATAACTTGCCATTTTTATTCCGATACGAAATTCATAAATTATTGGAATTGCATTTAATATGGACATTTGATATAACGTTGAATGTAAAAAAATAGAAATGGTCCTTCAAAGACCGGAGTTTATACTTTGGTATGTCGAACAATTATCGAAGGGGGTGCCGTATATATTACAGAGGAAAACTACCATACTTTCTTTGGATAGGGGTTTTAAATATAAATTATAGAAATATCTCTAGTGTTAATTAAACACCCATGCTAGAATTGCTGTTCTTTGTTTATAAATTAATAGTGAAAAAGATATTAAACCAATAACAAATATTAATACCCCTTTAAAATGCAAACCGACAAAAAGAAAGAAAAAGTGCAGAAATTGTTGAACGTAATATATGAGACAAGTGAGTTTGTTGTAAAAAAATTTCAAGAACATATGATACTTTATTCATCTTTGGCGTCTTTGCAAATGTGTCTTTGCATAATAGAAATTTTACACGAAAAAAATATTAGCCCAAAAATTCATTCAGGAACTCTATGGAAAAACAATAGGTTATTTACAAGGAATCATTTTTTGGATGAATATAAAGGGGCTCGATATTGATTCTGCTACATCTTTATATAATGCTATTTATATTTCAAATACCTTATCACCAAAAGAAAATAAATTTTCCAGAGTGTTTAGGAACAAAATAAACATCCAAGAAGCGAAAAAGATTATAAAGTATTTTACAATTAAAGAAGGTCAAAGAATAGGAAGTGTCGATGAAGTTAAAAATGACTATAAACGTGTAAAAGATGACATTAATAAATTTTATAATTGATTTAGGACTTGTAAAGTTAGATGTAGAAATTAATGTAGTTGTATATATTGCTCGACTAAATTATAGATATTCGACAAAGGGGGTACTGTTATATATTCGGGATATTTTAAATACCCATTAGAGAAACTACTGCACTGTTCAAACGTGAACATGGATAAAAGTACTGAACCACCGCCGCCGAAAAAAGCAAAAATCATTAAAGATGAATCCAGTCACCGTAATAATAAAGGTCGGTATCCACAAGGAGACTAAAATCTCGTGAGATTTTAGTCTCACATATGTTTCTACAGAACATGAGATATTTCTTTGAAACACTTGAATATATGCAACTTATGAAATTTTACTCTCATCAGACTAAGTGTTTCTGAATGTGGTATGTTCTGTAATTTATAAGAGGAAGGCCGGTATCCACAAGGAGACTAAAATCTCGTGAGATTTTAGTCTCATGATATATTTTGTCTCAGCTATGTTTCCACAGAACATGAGATATTTCTTTGAAACACTTGAATTTATGCAACTTATGAAATTTTACTCTTATGAGACTAAGTGTTTCTGAAAGTGGTGTTTCCACAGTATGTTCTGTAATTTAAAAGAGGCAAACGAAATTAATTTTTCAAAAATATATTATTGATAAAATTTAAATTTATTGTGAGTTGTGAAGTGATTTCATAAAAAGATCCCAACAAAAAAGCACAAAATGATAGAAGGATATTTGTTGGTCCACTTATGAATTTTAAAGCATCATAAAATTGCCATTTAACAGCTTTTAGTGTGTTTAGGTTTTCTGTTTATGCTTTCAAATTGACAACGAAGATTATGCATTTTATCTTTTACTTCTTTAGTTGGAATTCCTAACTTGTTAGATATTTCATCCATAGCTGATTTCCTAAGATTACTGTCCTTATAATTTTCGGAGGAACAGTTCTACAAATTAGAAAATGATTCGTATAAGTCAATTAACTGCAGTGTCATGGTTTTTGTCTGCTAAAATTACACTCTTTTCTTTTTAAACATCCCTTTTCAGTAGTTTCACTCATTATTGGGAAAAAAACAAATTTTTATCTCACGAAACAACAATGACACTCACGTGCAGCAGGTGAAATAAATGTCTCATGCGCAGATGTTTACACATTGAAACTTGTTCACGCAACTAAACTCTCATGAGACATTGTTTCACGGGATTTTCTCTTGTATATTACGTATCTTATGCCTGTTTCCATAATGAAATAAATTTTTCCTGAGATTATTATTTCATGAGACAAAAATCTCATAAAATATTCTCATTGTGGATTCGCATAAACGTCCTTTTTATCTCATGAAACAACAATGACACTCACGTGCAGCAGGTGAGATAAATGCCTCATGCGAGATGCGCAGTATATCATGTTTACACATTGAAACTTGTTCATGCAACTAAACTCTCATGAGACATTGTTTCACGAGATTATCTCTTGTATATCACGTATCTCATGCTTGTTGCCACAATGAAATAAAATTTTTTGCGAGATTATTATTTCATGAGACAAAAATCTCATAAAATATTCTCATTGTGGATTCGCACCTTAAAAGTTAAAAATTTCAACTAATTCAAATTATTTATAAAAATGTAACAATATTTTAGAAAGGAAACTTACACTCGAGAACTCTGAGAAGTTGTCGACAATAATGGACTATAAACTCGAGTTGGATAAATTGTCAGGTGATGAAACAAGCATTTATAGAGAACTGGAGGAGTTGTTTGAAAGTGCGAGAAAGGAACAAAAACATTTCAATAAATCAATTTAACTTTTTGTTATATACCTATTTAGTAAATTAAAATAAAGTGTGTATTTAGAACATGTATTTATTATTAATTCAAACAAAGCAAATACATATTTCTAAAATTACAATTTTGTTGTTAATGGATTGTTAAAAAAAACAATCACTTATTTTGAGAATCTTCTTGCTTCCGCGAGGAATAAATCTGGACAAGCCCCTTGCATTTAATTGGACTTGAAATAATTTTAACAATTCCCCGAGCACTAAAACTAGTCAGTCTGATGTTAACCACTTGCAACATTTATAATGTCGAGTTCTTGACAAAAAGTCTGATAAGCATTTAAATTTTATTTTTATTTAAAAAAAATAAATATTCTAGTCTATATTTAAATTATAATTTTTACGATTGCTAAATTTAAAAAAAAATTCTATAGGAGAGCCACGGTGCAGTGATGGTGACATTCGTTGTGGTTTTGTAATGATTTTTGAGCACACACTTTTACATCTTGATGGACTTCTACGATGGTTATATGCTGAACTCGATGGGCCTATACTTTTGCTTCTATAATGTATTCGATCGGACGTAACGGTATTTGCCACACTTTTAGCTCTCGAAGAATGAGAATATTCTAGAGAATTTTGTCGGTGGTTTATTTTATTTTTATTGGATATACGTAAATATATATCTTTTGATATTAATCTATTTTGAACTGCCAAAAGTAAAAGAGATGTATTCATATTAATATGTAAATATTCACCATACTTCTGCCGTTTCCATACAGTATAACTTCGGCATACGGTACATAAAGTGATATTATGTTCTTGACTTTTGATACACGTTGGGGACGTTTTAATTTCCGTATCTACCACCAGAACTTTTCGGAAATGTATATTTGACAACACATCTGTTGTCAACCACTTTGAAACGTCATTTTTATGCATAATTATTGTCAAATTTCGCACAAATGGTCTAATGAACTGTTGAACTTTATGCATTTTTTCAGCTAAAAAACTGGATGTTATAAATGTCTCCATCGATTTGTCTGAAAATTGGTATTTTTCTTCGTGTCTTATTCGTGGTGACATTCAATGCGTATTATACAATTTTCCAGATTCTAATTTATCTGTACATATTTCAGACAATGCCGAAATATAATGCGGCCAGAAAAAATTTGTAATATAATATCTTCTGTTTGCATTTTCAAATAAACTCAATGAAATCACATACTGTTTATTGTGATGGTAAAGGGGTTGTATTGCGATAGAACACATTTTGTAATTTCGTGCAGATATACTCGACAATATCATTCTAAAGATCTTATATATACCCCCCACTTTCGATAGCCTAGCGTGTAACAACTGAGAGTTTTAAACTAGTAGTGTTAAATACTTTTTCAAGTTCTTGTTTCACTGGAGTATACATAAAATACATTTTAAATAAATAAATAGCTATTTGATTTTTGTTTTGTTCGGTTATTAAATTGTAGTTTTCTAAATATTCTTGAAGAAAATAATCCACAAACATCACTTTTGTATTACTGACCGACAATGTTTCTTCATTAATGCGATTTATTATACTTTGAAATGTATCGATGCATATTTTATTTAAATTTATAAAATGAAAATTTGTTTGTAGGGCTGACTGTAATACCTCGTTATTTAAAAACCAATAATCTGAAATAAAAGTTAACAAACCATCTCGATTCGTAACTTTATGGAATTTATCATATTTTGAAACTTCATCATTAAAATTTAGAATGTAATTATAGTTTAAATGTTGAATCGATTTTTCAATGTAATTACGTACTTGGTTATTTTCATCAATTTCTTTTAACAAAACGCTATAAACACTGTTTGTAATTTCGAGATAGTCGTGAAAGTTGTTGACGGGTATATTTGAAAAAATTGTTTTTATTTTTTGCATAATGTCCCGATATATGCTGTTATGTTTATATTTTTCGATTTTATTGTTCAATTTTTCATTTTCAATTTTATATTGGTCAAGTTGTTTATTAATCAGCTCGAGATTCGCACTGTAAACAATTTTAGTTTGTTCTTCAAATAATTTCTTTTCCATTTCTTGTTCGTGGTATTTCGAATTGGCTAAATGTTTAACAATTTCTAGATTTTCTGTCAGAGATTTAATTGTTTGTTCTAGTTCATTTATTTGTTTGACCCTGTCTTCAATATTACTATTCAGTTGTACATTCTGGGTTTTATACTGGTTTAGTTCATAACTGGTGTCTTGAATAATTTTTTCCATTTCCTGATTTTTATTTATATAAAATTCCTTCTCAGATATGCAACTATTCGGTGTTTTTTGGTATGTCTGTAATTCCAATTGAAGTTTATTAATATCATTTTCGAGGCTAATATTGCGTTCGGCTAGTTTTTTATTTTTGTCGTATTCATTTTCATACAATTTTTGTTAATCGACAGATTTTGATTGCAATTTGTCATTTTCCTCTTGTAAATCTTGATTTTGTTCATCCAAAATTTTAACATTTGCACTAGTTTGACTATTTTGGTGTTGTATATTATCTAACAGATTCTGTATAGCATATTTTTCTTGGGTATATTTTTGTATGTCTAATTAATGTTTGACGAATGTCCATGTTTGCTTGCATAGTACTGGTTAAAAATACTTTGTAAATTTAAATTAATTTTTTCTCTCATATTTGTTGGAATTTTCCATAAAATTTCATCTTCATAAATAACTTGCACTGTGGCTTCATTTTCCGACAAATGATCCATAGATTCGATTGCATTATAAAGCACTCGTTTCGTTTCGGTTGTGGGGTTTGTATTTAAACTGGTCATTTGATCGATTATGGCTTTTTTATGTTCAATCGAACAAAAATCAAATGTTTGTATAATATTAGAAATATTTTTCTCTTCGTTTGAAATCAATAAATTTACAAGTGAGTTTATATCGCAAGTAATATATTGATCGTTAAATGCCAATCCACCTTCATATAAATCAATTGACAAACAAGAAACAACATCAAAAAGTTTTAAATCCATTAGTCTTCCTAAAATCGGGGAGAATACATTTAAATAAATATCAATCCCCAAAAATACGTGAAGTGTTACACTAAAAGGTATAAAACATAATCGAACCATTTCAAAAATAAACCTCCTCAGCATTTCCTCTTCTTTTTCGAAATATTCGTATGTCACGAATACATTTTTGTAAAGTTTTCGTAGAATATTTTCCCAGTTGTTAAATTGGTTTTCAGAAAATCTCGTCGTATACATCCAAAAAAATACATAATTTTCCGATGATGGTAATGAAGAAATTGTTAATACTGATATAGTGTCTATAGGAGTTAACCAAATTTCGTTTGAAGAGCATTCACCACCGTTCACAAAAACCATACATGTTGAAACATACAGAAGGGGATTTCTAAGAGAACTTGGTAACGCGTTTTCGTATTCTTCAATGTTTCGATAAGGAAATCCATCGGTTGTCCATTGACACCAATAATTATATCTCTTCTCCCAGGGTGGAACAGAAATTGAATGAATTAGACGTTCACTGTCAAAACATAAATTATCATGGATAGCCGGTAAACCACATTTTTTATTTTTTCCATCACTATCTTTATGGTACATTTGGATATTATTTTTAAATAAATTATAAATAAACACTTGTTGGGGTTTTCGATTTAAATTCGAGATGGCATATAAATTATTCAACGTTACGGCATTATTTAGCAAAAATTGTACAATTGGTTGTCTTTGTTTCCAATTAATAGATGCACTCTGACAATTATCTTCTTTTATTTTTACACATAATTCGTATAATATTCCATGACCATAATTTGGTAAATTATTTAAAGATAATTCATAATAATCTTTGTTTATACTGTTTAAAAAAACACCAATGCAGTTAAATGTAAAATTGTAATTTGGAAATGCACACAACAAAATGCTTTCCAAATTCTTAAGTTTTTTTTGTAACCCTATTGAATTTTCAAATATACCATAAACTTCTGATGTCGTTATTATTAAAAATTATTATTTATCTAAAACCATATACTGTATTGCTAGGGTTTCGTTGATAAATTTCAAAAAAATGGTGTTGCTGTCTTTGCGATAAACAAAATCTATTAAAAATAAGGATTTAGTGACACTTATAATATCCGAATCCATTTTAAAATTATCAAATTATAGTGCACGCCAAAAGCTACTTAATGCACCCTTGTTTGCCGATCCAATATCCATTAAAGAATGTAGGTTTTACTTTTTATTTGTAATCTTAACCCCCCCCCCACTGAATTAATATATTTAAATAGAAAAGGAAGCTTAAAAGCTCATTCTAATTTTAGCAGTAACCATGTCCCAGTGTGATATTTATGATTATCTTTATCACGAAGCACCGTATCGACATACTAGCGGAAAATATAATATTACTATATGTAAATCTTCCATTTTATATAAAACAGTCTCTTCGTTAATATACCAAAAAGAAAATATACATAATACATTTATAAATGAATCATTAACTTGTGAACAAACAATAAATCTTGTTAAAGAAATTTTAAACTCCAATGATATTTTACATAATTTATTAAAGCGTAACGTATCGTATGCTGCCTGCATTCAAAGTGTTACAAATCCCACCAAACATGTATGTGGCATTCATTTAATTATGATTGGTAGTTTGTTAGAAAAAGATATTTTGAAAAAACTTTTAGAAAAGGCTAAATTTCAAATGATATTAAAAAACACCAATTGCTAAAAGGTACATATATATCAAATGGTTGTTTATATTATTCTGTTTTTCGAGAAGTAAACAATAATACCATATGTTATGAGATGGGAGCCAACAAAAAAGTGACGTTTTATATGTATGTTATGAGTGGGTTCTCATAAACAAAGTAAAAGATTTTATTTTATCAACACAAAAAAATCACACTTTGAATTATTTTATAACTTAACTTTGGATTTTGCGATTTTAAATACGCGTTTAACAAATGTGATATAACTTTGTGGTAGAGCTTGTGAACTGAACTGTATGAGGAACGAAATGTAATAGAGCTACGAGAAAGCATATTTGAATGAATTTATAAGTTTAGGAATGCTTAGGCATCATTTCCGTTCTGGACACCTGCAAGTCAAAATAGCGAATCTGCAAAATAGCGGCGTAAACAACTAACAATGAGCTATTGTTTGATACAATGTAGTTACTTTGTTGAAGGTTAATCCAATGTTAAGTTTTACATATAACAGGTCCCCTTATATATAAAAAGTTGGGGCAATGCTGCAACTTTTGAAAGTATAAAAATTCAAATTTTACATTATTTGGATTTTTCAATCACTTGGTTAATAAAATTATAATGTTTAGAATATAAGCTTGAATATCATAATGTGATTATATAATGTTAAAATGTAAGTGTATAAAATATCATTAAAATAAAAAGTACATAAATATTATTCTGAAATTAAAAGTTCACAAAATTAATGTTTTTGTTTTCACTCACATTTTTTGTTTAACCAAGTTCAATATCGTTTTCGTCTTCTTCTGGATGGACACTCGGTCTTCTTCTTGGTAAGAATCTGGCGAATGTGAAATGTCTTCTTTTATGTGGACTCGATGGAGGAGGCGGATTTGGACCCATGATGCTTATTCTTGTCGGTCGTTTTCTTTTACACTTGCAGAACGTGTAAAGGGCTATTAGGGCTACTATTAGTCCAATGGTGAAATAAGTGAACCATGATATATTTTTATTTACGAAGGGCTCATTAATTATTTGATCCAATTGTTCAGAGTATTGATCCAATTTATGTTGTGCGATATTCAGATCGTCTACATTAATTTTATTTAGTTTTAAGGGTTTGAGCTCTGGTAATTGTTTCTTCTCTGGAATGTTACTGCAACATTCAAATAGTATTTGTACTGGGACAGTATTGTATAATATTTTCGTATTTCTGTCGTTGCTGTTTCTGGCTCTTATTCTTGTTGTACCAATGAAAGCGTTGCATTCTGGAGTTAGTGTTATAATTGAATTGTTTTTTATTATAACAGTTTTTGTGTCTTGATTCACACATTTACTAGTTATTAGTAGTGGATCAGATACAGTGATCAACCATGTATTGATCTGGATTTCTTTCACGTTGTAGCCATTTGCATAAATTAATGACGTTTGACAAGTTTTTGGCAATTTGAATTGTTGTTTAAGTAGTTGGGCTTCGCATATTGAGTTTGTATCGATTGGTAGTGGGAGTACATCAGAACATATCTTTGAATTTGCATCTAGGTTTTTGCAATTATCCAAATTTTAGAATGTAACATAGAGTAAAGATTCATCATCTTTTGCGATGTATTTTTCTGATAATATTATTGAATGATGTAATCCTATTCTACTATCTTCAATTGGTAGAGGATATAGTTGAAAAAGAGTATAATACTCGGATTCTACTAAGGGAATCTTTAAAACAAATATTATTTTTGACTCTGTTTGAAAAGCATGCAACTCAATTATTTCAAAATATTTAGCAATGTTTGTTAGTTGAGGGGATATTGGTAAATTGTCTTTTGTTAGAGCTTGAGATATTTCTTGCAATGAATTGACTAAATCTTTTGGTGTTATTATTGAAGTGTGTATTATTTTTAATCGTGAAAAGGTTATTGAGTTTAATATATCATTAATTGAACTTTCGAGAAATGTGTAACTTTCCAATAACGTTTCACAAATGTCTAATATTTTTAATTTACTTTCGTAAAATGCTAAATCATCATTTAGAGTATAAATTGTTTTATCAATTTTCTTTAAATCTTCATTAAAAGTTTCCTCATCTATTTTGAGCTTTTGAATTGTATTATTAAAGTTTTTAATTACCGAAGTGGTAACTGATATCTGGTTTTTCATTAAATTTTCAATTTGATGTTCATCATGATTTAATTTTTCAATGCACTCTGAAAAGTATTTCCCGTCTGAAGCATGGAGGTTTCCCGATATGAATTTCCATACGGTTCCTATACCATCTATTAAACCTCTTTTATAGCGCTCGTTATTCGCTAAAGTGTCTGCAAATATTTCTGAATATTTATTTTCAAGATCTTTAGATATCTGACTTAATATATTTATGTGTGTTTGCACATGTGGTTTAAAACTTCTCATTTTATTTGTAGATTCTGATATCATACTTTTTATATGTTCCAAAATATTGTTGTTATCATTTAAAGCATTTCTTATATTTTTCAAATCTTTGTAAACTAATAATGTCCATCTGTTATTTGATAGTTTCATTAATGAGTCATAATTATAATAAATTCCTACCGTGTTGTTTACGGGAGTGATCTGAACTTGACATTGTGAGATGATGAGTAGGTGTGTAATGAATCCGATAAGCGTTAAATGTGTTCCATTCATCTGGAAAGAAATTATTTTTCAAGATGTGGTTTCATTCTGTCGAAATTTATTTTATAAGTATTTTGTGTATCTGGATTTATTACTATAGCTGAGTTTTTCAAAATTTCAGTTATTTCGTATGGGCCATTAAATTTATTTCTCAATTTGTCTGAAATTTGAGATTCTTTTATAAAAACTTTATCTCCTACTTTAAAATTGTAACGATTTTCTGAAATTCTTTTATCAAATCTTTCCTTCGCTTTTTCTTTTGATAATTGGGTTCTTTCCCTGGCTAATTTATAAAAATAATTAATTCTGTTATTTAGATCGCGGATGTATTTGGAAATTATTTCTTTTTCATTATATAAATTTTCCGGTGGTCTCGAAGATGTATGACCAAAAATTAACTCGAAGGGAGTAAATCCGTGTGTCTTATTTTGTGTATTATTGTAACAAATTACTGCATAGGGAATGCAAGTTAGTGGATTGTCATTTGGGTTTTCTGAAAGATGGGCTCTGATCATGTCTAATAAAGTAGCATGTAGTCTTTCAATTGATCCATTAGATTGAGGATGAGATATGCTTGAAAATGTAAGTTTGATGTTGTAGAGTTGACATAAGTCTTTCACTAAAGTATTATTAAATTCTTTGCCTTGATCGCAATGGATCCTAAGGGGTGTACCATAGTGTTGAAAAAATAGAATTAGTGTATTTACGATACTTTTTGAAGTTTTGTCATTAAGAGGGTATGCTTGGATAAATTTTGTTAGTTCATCGTTAATTGTTAGGATGTAATTCTTTGAGGGAATTTCAAGAATATCTATATTTATTCTTTCAAAAGGTGTACGAGGGGTTTCTGTAATTACGAGGGGTTGATTTAGGTTTTTCCTACAAATTTTGGTTTTTTGACATGTTTCACATTTTTTTATAAAATTCTCAACGTCTTTATTTAATCCTTTCCATTGGTATTTTTCTTTAATCCTGCGTATAGTTTCGTTTATTCCTCGGTGTAAGTTTCTTTTTCCATTGTGGTATTCTTCTAAAATAATTTGTCGTTCATCAAGATCTGGTGTCTTTGTTACATTCTGGCATATTTTAAATTTTATTTCTGTGTCAGCGTAAATGTAGCATAACATTTCTAAGATCGGTAAATCTACATTGTTTTCCACAAAATATGTTTTTGAAGGATCTAGTTCATTTTTAAATTTGTAAAGAGTATAAAATAATCTTTCGTTTGTTGAATCGGGATCATAAGGTAAAAATATTAAGTAATAAGTTCTGTTCTTTACTGTCGCACTGTGTAAGATATTTAATTTGTTAAAGGTAATATCTAAATTTTCTTCGAAAATATCTTCTAGTATTTTTTCATGTAGTTCTTCTCTTGTTTGATTTTGCCAAAATATGCTTATTATATCTTTGTGCTGTTTATTTAATAATTGATCATTTAAATAATCCACTTTTGAATAATCGATTAATGAGGTTGTTTGATATAATTTAACGAAGTTCTGAAATTCTGCGTCGATTTCTTCAATATCAATTTCTTGTTCGTCAGCTGTGTCTGTTTTTTTCGCTGTCGGTTTCTGAGTTGTTTGAGGCTAATATTTTTGTTGCTAATTTCGAAGTTTCTTTAAAGTGATTGATCTTTATTCGTGAAAGTGCGTCTGCATTTTTATTAATTCGTCCTGGTTTATACATTATCTTGTAATCGTACTCTTCTAATTTTAGACGCCACCTGGCAAGAAGACTGCCTGGGTCTTTTATGGAAAAAAGCCATGTTAAAGGGCGATGATCGGTAATTAGTAGGAAGGTTCTCGAATATAAGTAACATCTGTATGTCTTGACTGCCCAAACTATTGCTAATAGTTCGCGTTCAATTGTTGAATATCTTGTTTCTGCCGGACAAAGTGTTCTTGAGGCGTATGCTATTGGTAAGTCTTTTCCTATAGGGCCTTGACTTAAAACTGCTCCTATACTATATGCACTTGCATCACATGTGAGAACAAAAGGTTCTTCAAAGTTGGGATATTTTAAAATCTGTTCTGAAATGAGAGCATTTTTTAATTCTTCAAATGATTTTTCGCATTCTGAATTGAAGTTGAAAGGAACGTCTTTTTGTAGTAATCTCGTTAATGGTTTTGCTATCTTTGCAAAATTTGAAATAAATCGTCTATAATACCCTGCTAGACCTAAGAATGATTTTATTTCTTTGGTGTTTTTCGGTTTTGGAAAATTTTTTACTGCTTCAATTTTTGAAGGGTCTGGCTTGACTCCATCTTTTGTAACAATGTGGCCTAGATAAGCTACTTCTTTTCTCAGAAATTCACACTTATCTGGTTGTATCTTCAGACTTGAATTTCGTAATCTTGTGAAAACTTCTTTTAGTCTTTTATTATGCACTTGTATTGTTGGTGCGTATATGAGTATATCGTCCATGTAAAAATTGCGGCTCTTTCATTTTGTATTCCTAGTAATATTGAATCCATAACTCTTTGAAACGTTGCGGGTGCGTTCTTCAATCCAAACGGCATCCTGACAAATTCATAGTGACCGTTCTCTACTGAAAATGCTGTTTTTTCTACGTCTTTGGGATCGACTTCTACTTGGTGAAAGCCGGACGCTAAATCGAGGGATGTGAAATACTGACATTTTCCTAACTGATCGAGTAAATCTGAAATGTTTGGTAGGGGATAACGATCGTCTACTGTTACTTCGTTGAGTTTCCTGTAGTCTATGACTATCCTCCATTTTTGTTTTCCTGACGCATCTATTTTCTTAGGAACTACCCACACTGGTGAATTCCATGGGCTGATTGAAGGTTTGATTATTCCTTGTGATAGCATTTTTGAAATTTGGTTCTTTACTTCTTCTTTGTGTGCGTATGGATATCGATAAGATTTTGTCATAATTGGTTTTGCGTCACCTGTATTTATTTTATGTTTTGTTTCATTCGTGAACGTGAGGTTATCTCCATCTAAATAAAATATATCTGAAAATTCTGTGCAAATTTGGATGATGTCTTCCTTTTCTTCGTCATTTAGATGATCTAATCTTAGTTGTTGTAATATTTCATGTTCTCGGTCGACGTAAGAGTTGTTTTCAAAATTTGAGTTTGAAAAATAATTTATTGAATAACTTTCGAGAGGTTCGATTTGTAAATTCTCAAAATTTGTGGTTTGATTAATTGCATAAGGATTTATTACTGTGGTATAAAATTCACCTTTATCATTTGTTTGTATTAACGCATTTGGTAACCTGACTTTATTTATTTCTGTGGCTACTAATACAGCTTGTTTGTTTTTTAAATTGCATTTTAGTTTTACGATTTTTTCACAGCGGGGTTCTATTTGAATTTCATTTGAAATATCACTGGGATTTGAATTTTTATTTGTCATTGTTGAAACATTTTCTGTGGGTTGATCGGTAAAATGATCTTTGGTAAATTTAAAAAGAGGTATTGATTTAAAATTTGTGATTAATTGTTCATTTTTCAGATCAATTACACATTGGTATTGTCGTAGAAAATCTGACCCTAGAATACCGTCAAAATCGATATCTAAGTCATAAATGTACACTTTGTGATGACTATCGTTTCCGAAGGGAATTAATACTGATTCCGTTATTAAAATTTGTTGATTCGTTATGCCTTGTATAGTGATGTTTTCTTTGTGTCTCTTTTTATAGTTTTTGCAAGTTTGGGGTTTGAAAATCGATAAACCTGCGCTTGTATCAATTAAAATTTATAAATTGGTTTGTCATATCTTTTATATAATAGAGATTTTCTCCATTTACTGTTAGTAGGGGGAATTTATTTTTTAAATGAATCCGTTCTCTGTAAGGTTGAGAGTTTGTATTTGGGCTGTTAGAGTTTCTATGTGAGGTGGAGCTTCTGGAATGAAGTCCTCTTGAAAATTTTCATTTTCTAAAAATGTTTCATGATTTTCGTAATCAATTTGTTGGGATGAGTCAAAAGATTGTTCAAAGTTATCTTGATTGTAATGATTTGTTCTTGGATTTGTATTTGTATTTTGTTGTCTTTGATTGAAATTCATTGACTGGGGTCTAGGAATTGTTCCTGTGTTTGAAAAATTTCCTTGACTTGTTGAAGGTTGTGAATTGTTTCGAAAATTTGGATTTCTTTGGAAATTGCTTTGATTATTTTGATTTTGATTTCTCTGGAAATTGTTTGAGAAATTCGAGGGTCTTTGGGAATTGCTTTGATTTCTCTGGAAATTGTTTTGAAAGTTATTTGAGTAATTGTTTGGGTAATTATTTGAAGGTTATGTTAGTCTTTTCCTACATTCATTGTATAAATGTCCTATCTTTCTGCAATAAGTACATTGTTTTTGTGAATTTTGATTTGAAAAAGTGCGTTTTTGCGAACGCGGCAAAAGATCGTGTTTTTGTTTCTCGAATTGTTGCAACTGAAGTTCTCTCTTTATCAAAGTCGTTGCACTTACTATATCTGCGGGATTTGCAGCTCTGATTACGTAACCTAATTGACCGTTTAAACCTGTTAATAAAGCATTACAACACATATTGTCTATCATGCGAGTTTGAGCGGATTTCTCGATTGTGGACAAAAGTTGTTTATTAATGGAAGCATATAACTTTGAATTTAAACTTTGTAATCTTGATACAAAAGTTATTGCGTTTTCATTTTCTAGCTGATGCATTTTTTGAAGGTCGTGTATTAAACTTGAAAAATCTCTCGTGTCGGCAAAATGTAATTCTAATAAATTTTTTATTTCAAGCCAAGTGCTTGGGTTTCTCGAAATTATTAGTTCAGCGGCTTTTAATTTTAATTTATTCTTTATGTGAATGGTTATAAATAAATTTTGATCACCTACTGCCATGCGATTAGCGGTTTCGCAAGCGTTTATGAATGTTTGTAGATTAATTTGATTTCCGTCAAATTCTGGTACTAAACTGAAAATTTCTGAAAGTTTGTATGGCTCTATATGTTCCTCTGTGTGTGACATTTTTGAAAAGTTTTGAAAGTTCTCTTTTTCTTGAAAGTTAATTAAATTATTTTGTAACAGTTTATTGTTATTTTTAAGGATTATTTTTACCTTTTGAAGATATTAGAACATACAATTGTTTTATTGTTATTATTGAATTAAGATGATGATTCCTACCTTGTTTCCTAAGTTCTGCCAGTGGAGTGAGCAACCAATTCAGGACTTACGCGGGTTCTGTCACTGTAGACTTGGAGACTGGTTTTTCTTCTTCTGCAATTCTGGTTTGTTGAGTGAATCTGCTTTGTTTCCTAAGTTGTTCAGTGGAGTGAGCAACCAATTCAGGACTTACGCGGGTTCTGTCACTGTTTTTGACTTGGAAACTGCAATTCTGCTTCTGTTGAAGGATTCTGCTTCTGCTGAGCGATTCTTCTTTTTCTGCGGGGTTCGTTTTCTTGGTAAAGGATTGGAATCCAACGCCGGAGTGAGCAACCAATTTAGGAATTACGCGTGTTCTGTCGGCGTCCAAGATCTGGATGACTGCACCAAATTTTGTGTTAGCGCACAGGATAATCCAACTGTCAAATGTTATGTCAGGGACCAGGATATCCGACTGTTTAAATGGTATGTCAGCGTACAGGATCCTACTGACTGCGCCAAATGTTATGAGTGGGTTCTCATAAACAAAGTTTTAAAAAAAGATTTTATTTTATCAACACAAAAAAATCACACTTTGAATTATTTTATAACTTAACTTTGCATTTTGCGATTTTAAATACGCGTTTAACAAATGTGATATAACTTTGTGGTAGAGCTTGTGAACTGAACTGTATGAGGAACGAAATGTAATAGAGCTACGAGAAAGCATATTTGAATGAATTTATAAGTTTAGGAATGCTTAGGCATCATTTCCGTTCTGGACACCTGCAAGTCAAAATAGCGAATCTGCAAAATAGCGGCGTAAACAACTAACAATGAGCTATTGTTTGATACAATGTAGTTACTTTGTTGAAGGTTAATCCAATGTTAAGTTTTACATATAACATGTATGATAAAGATTTTAATAGGGGTCACAAGTTTTTTTTGGGAAAAAACGATGATAACAGTATTGGCTTATTGTGTAATAATCGAGATGGAAAAATTGTAAAAATATCGGACATTTTGAAAATTTTGAAATTATATTATCAAAGCTGTACACATAATGATTGGCATAGTCACATAATAGAAAGCATTTCATTGCAAATCGATTATATGAGGTGTCTTCAATTTTATTCCCGGGCTGTGGATTGTCATAAAAACAAAAGATATTTATGTTATGCTCAATCGGTACAAGTTTGTTGGGATAAATTGAATTTATTCGAAAGCAGTGTCATGGATGCTTGCAGACAACTCATATTACGGGGATTTACATTCTGGGGAATATCACACACCTTGAATTATGAACCTTCAAAAAGTGAATATAATAAAAATTATAATAAACGTATGTTGATTATTAACATCAATGATCAGAACGATACTTCAAAGGGCTTCGCTTTGAATAATAATGCAATAAAGAATTATTCCATGCGACGAAAAAGAAAAAAGTCTCCCAATGATAGTGAACTTAGTCCTGAGAATGAAATGGGTACTGCAGAACATAAAAATGGAATTGTTTATAAATCGAATAAAAATAAAGAACAAAGTAGTTCTTTATTTCTACAGATTAGTCACTCACATTTTCACAACTTAGAAGCGTTACAAATGACAGCACAAAAATTACGTGTTAAACACGTATATGCAATATCTGCTAGAAATATATCAAACGATAGTTTCGGTTACATTTGTTGTAAACACATAGGAAATATTGGAACGGCGGGAAAAAATATGCTTTTTGCAGATGGTGTTAAATTGTCCTACGGACACGAAGATTTAATAGGAAGTAATATTTTAGAGCATATTGCTGTGAATAGCATGTTCTATTTACACACATGTGATGCCTTTAAACAAAATAATGATGATGTAATTATCGTAATCAATAATATAATAACAAGATATGCCGTTTCGTTACAATCATTGCAAAGAAAACAACAGATCGTAAATATTATCAAAAGTCTTAAAACAGTATATAAATTTGTTGAAGTATTATTTTGGATCGATTCTGATACAAGTACTCATCATAGAAATTTTATTTGTGTTAATATAACGCCCGGTATTGCTTTTAGGAAATTTCGTGGTTTGGTACAATACGAACTCCACGATATATATTTTTCAAGAATAGAACTCGAACAATTTTACAGTATGATTGTATCGAATACATTAGTACAAAATAACCTCGTTGAAAAAACAAATGAATTTTTATATCAATTGTTAGATCGAAATGAGTTTAGTAATATCTCTTCTCTGGCAAAATTTGTAAACTGTAAGACTGATTTTACGTTGCCTCAAAAAAGAGCTGTAGCTGTAGGCGCATATAAATCTTCTTTACCAAATAAATCATTTGCTATTTTATCACAAATGATTCATAAAAATTTACAGATTTACGTCGATCCAGAAGCCTTCGAACGAGATGAAATATTGAGAAATGGTCGAGAATTTAACCGTTTCGATATGATACGAAATACATTTGATGCAGATTGGAGTCAAACGAAGAGTAGTTGAAATATTTATTATTTCAATATGACTTTTGGAGATCTCGATGGTCTTAATGTTGAAGATGCTTACGTATTAGATAAGCAAATTGACTTACATTTGTTGGGTGTTCTTTCGTATTCTTTAATTTTTGAAGAACCAACAAATGGAAACGTAAGCATTTTGCTACCCGGTGTTACACAAAATATGTGTACCTTAATGAGAAATGATGATGGGAAAACAATTCAAGTGGCAATATTGTTGGCAACTATTTATTCGGATGATGAAATTACGTTTCCGTTTATGAATAATATCGTATTTAAAAATGAAAAACAATTAACAGAAAAATTTGATTTTCGATGATTAAAACTAGAAATAACAATACTACAAATTGTACATTATATATATACCGTTTATGTAATAATATCTGTTACAAATGAAATATTAATAGACATTATTTCGGAAAAACTCCAATCTGACTCTTTGCACAAGATTTTTTATGGCATTCATTTACAAACAGAAAAATTTGATTTATATAAAATAAACGATGATTATAGTGTAAGCAAATATAGAAGAATAGAATTTATTGGACTTTTTAAAAGTAAACATTTTAACGAAATAAAACTTGTAAATCCCTTTGGACAAAAGGGCTTGGCAACTATATATACGGATTTATCTAGTACATTATCAACTGTCGAAGGATCAATATTTAAACCCTGGATGGGAAAATAAACCCTTGTACAGGAGAATGTAATACGGGACTATAAACGACGAGGAAATAATTGTCAGCTCTAATTACATTGGTACAATATGCAACAAAATTAGAAACAAACTATTCCGTGCATCGTGAAAATTTTCCGTGCATCGCAATTACAAATTAATGTCAAAAACAAATTAATAAATAATATCAATTTATCGAATTTAAGTATAATATATACCAAAAGTAAGTATGTCTTATTTTGTTAAATCGTGGACAACAAATCAAAGTAAAATCGATGATTTATCGATATATGTAAAATGCAACACGGATTTTATCATTCCATTTTTGAGAATTAATAAATAAAAAAAAGAAAAAATCGAGTGATGAAGAATTGACCGACGATAGTTTAGATGATGAAAACGACGAGGTTACCAATCAAGATTTTTGAGGACGATAACTATACAGAAATCACAAAAATAAATGCCTAAATGAAAGAAAAATAAATTAAGGAAAAGTAAAAGTTAATTTTAAAGGGGCCACTGGTTTAAATCCCGACATTGGATTACACGATAAATATCCTACAATCGTTTTAGATTTTAGTTCATTGTATTCAAGCATTATTAGAAGATATAATTTGTGTTTTTCTACGCGTTTAACTTCTTCGGAAATTTTAGACATTGGCGAAGATAACGTACACGTGTCTCCGATATCGGCAATGTTTGTAAAATCTCACGTCAGACCTGGAATACTACCAGAAATTTTAAAAAATTTGATTAATGCCAGAAACGATGCAAAACAAAAAAATTTAAACGAAAAATTTTAAACGGTAGACAACTAGCATTAAAAATTTCTGCAAATTCCATTTATGGGTTCACAGGAGATGCTACCAGCAATTTGTATTGTGTAGAAATATCCAGTTCCGTTACGAGTTTTGGAAGGCTAATGTTGGATGAAACGAGGTGTTTTATAGAGAACAATTACAATGTTAAAGTAATTTATGGTGATACGGATTCGGTAATGGTCAGTAATGTAGAATCAACTTTAATACAAGATGATAGAAAAACAGAAGCCATAGACCGAGCAATTATCATTGGTAAGGAAATTGCCACGAAAATAACAAATGAATTGTTCGTTCATCCAATATCTTTAGAATTCGAAAAGGTTATGTATCCAATGTTGTTATGTAGTAAAAAGCGTTACTGTGGACTGTCGTACAGGATTGCAACTCAAAATCCAAAAATGGACATAAAGGGTTTGCAGGCAATTCGCCGGGATAGTTGCAATTTTATTCGGCGAACGCAGAATGATTTTATATACAATTTGATGGTATTTGGAAACAACTACGCCAATTCATATTTACATAAGCAAATAGAAAATTTATTGAAAGGAAATATTTGCATTGAAGATTTAATTATTACAAAATTGCTAAGATCTGGTTATAAAAATCCCCAAGAACATTCCGAGGTTAGACGGAAAATGATGGAAAGAGATCCCTCATCGGCGCCACAGGTTGGTGAACGAGTAGAATTTGTTTATATTGACAATGGGTGCTTGTGAAAAAGCAGAAGATCCCAATTTTGTTAAAAAAATGGCTTAAAAATAGATTATTATAAATATTTAAATAGATTAAAAACATGTTTTGATCAAATTTTAAATTACGATCAAATGAAAGAATTTTTTGAAAATAAGTAAAAAATAAACATGTGGTTTTTTATTTTTTTAATTGTTTTGATTACAATGATAATTTGTTACGATATGTTATATGTTATAAGACCGAATGGTGTTACTTGGATATATGAACGTTATTGGAAAATTTCAAATAATATCGATAATTTACCTGCACTTTTTTATTATGTAGAATAAATATGCAAAGTTTAGCACACAATTTAAATAAAATTCAAAGGATCGCAAAAGATGTTACCAATTCAAAAATATTGGTTAACGAAAAAGTTAATCAGTTACACGAGATACGTAATGATTTGTTTTCCTTAAAAAAATTAAACGAGCAGCACATCGATACTGGTTTGGTTTCGGTGAATAAAACTGAATTAGTTGGTATTTCAACTTTAATATCCGACATTTTAGATTATGTCGATTTTATACCGATGGCCGATAGAAATTTATTCAAACCCGTGGTAACGAGTATGAATAAACCATTGGAAGATGTAATTCTCCAAATTCGCATGGAAATTTAGATGAACTGTTTGATGTTTATAAACACACTTCGCAAGACATTATAAACAAGCATTTTTAATAATACAAATATAAAAAAATCTTTTACACGATGTATGGAAATGACTTTTCCCTGATCGAAAATTACATAAACTTTTCAAAGAAGACCGAAATTTCGTTCGCAGAAAGTTACGTAAAAATGTTTATGAAAAAGACATAAATTTGGAAACAAAATATGGAGGATTAAATGAATTGTATCGTAAAGATAAAACATTTAGAAAACTTATAGATAATTTGGAAAATCTACCGAAAAAAAGTTAAAAAAACAATAACTATAAAGAAAGCTTTTATTACTATTACTTTGGGTTTGGGAGTAGCTGTTTTGTTGCAAAATTTGGTAAAGCAAGCACAAAAAAGTTGCGGGTTGTTGGCGAGTCTTCGTGACTCGTACAGGTGAAATATCTGCATGTAAAATAACACAGTGTAGTTGTGCGAATAAAGATTTTGAACCGAAAAACGCCTGCACGAAACTACCCAATGTTGTAAATTTGAGAGAATTGTGTCGCGGTAGGCCTGATCCCAAAAGGGATATTGTAAATGCAGAGTATCGTAAATGTGATACCGACGCACCTCCAAATACATTGCAACATCTAACTATAGAAGAAATGGTAGATTCACGAGATGTGTATGTTTGTCGATCTAAACCAAATTTTAGGCACATTATTGTCAGATTTTATAGTAGATTTACCCAAACAATATGGGATGGGTGTAAATAATACTATTGATTTTTTGTAATTAATGCTTTAATTTATATTGCTATTTATTTTCATTTTGGCGGATTGGTTCTTACAATTATTTTTAAAGTTCATGCATGGTATAACAGTTTCAAAGATAGTAGCTCAACGAAACAGAAAACTTAATTAAAGATCCTAACATTTAACAATTATAGATTTTAGACTAAATACAAATATTTATGATGAACACAGCGAGGAACATCATTAAATGAGAGTATATCACCTTTGGTGTGACCCGAGATTGTAGTAATGTTCGGTCGGGGAACAAATGCAATCTTCAATTTTCGGATAGTGGGCGTTTATGTTATGTTCAGTTTATGTTTGTGCCGCCACACATATTGTAGTTTTTCTCCATCGTCATTAATTAAATGAGGAAAAAAGTGAAAACATTTCCAAGCTTTTATATTTAATACTGGTCACCTCTCAAGACAGCAAATACTCCTTTATATGGAAAACTTTGTCTATATTATCATCAATCATAGCAAAATTTTTTACTAACGTTTGCGTTTTGGGTATACATAATCGTGAAGTCCGATGACATACATAAGATCCTTCAATTGTAGAACAGAAAAATGTACAATCTCTATCCGTTAAACAACTAACTGCAATTACATTACAATCGTTTTTTTTTCATGGTAAACTAGACGTTTTAATTTATCACTTTGATGTAAAATATTATTTTTGAAATAAACTGAGAGTTATTTTCTAACAGTTCCAATTTTCAAAACATGTTCCAAAATTTTGGTAAAAATATAAAATTTATAAAAATCAGACAAGTCAAAAACACAAACCAAATCATATTTTAGAATATTTCATCGTCAATTAATAAAGCGACGGTCCATCCATTTTGAATGAATGTGGCATAAAATTATCTACAGGGCCTAAATCGATTTTCTTATTACTACGCAAAAAGAAATGTTCATGTTCCAATCGACTAACATTTTGTAAGCTTTGTAATAACTGCGATTCAGTTGCCATACTTTAGCTATAACACTATTACTGCCGATATATTTTTGTGCATATGATAGCGTTTGGTCTTTTTCAATATCCCCAGTTTTTCTTGGCATGTTCTTCATAATGGATATAATATCTGATTACCTTTAGCACCTGAATCGATTATGGAATTACACACATCATCATTTATTATATTATGCACAAAATACGATTCCATAGATTTGTCTTGAAGGCCAATTCGTTTGCATAACGTATGAACTCGTAAGCTGTTGTGCTATCATATAACTGTGTCAATATTAGTAACACATGGTTTAAAATGTGATTGTTTTCGTATGTTGGTATTCGTTTTCGTAAACATATTTAAAGACATTTCCCCACTTGGAATGTCGTGATAATTGATTTATGACGTTTGGACGTGTAAACGTACAGCAGAGTTTGTGAAAATTCCATTCGAGTTTTAACAAAATACACGTACATATTTAATGGCAATTTAAACGCAAAAGTAATTCTAACGATACTGCTTCGCATACGCAAATGTTAACAACAACGGTCTCCCCATCGATATCTAAATTCATTTGATTGTACCGATAGGGGTGTATTAAAAGACATCGGCCAAAGACGCGTTTTATCTTTTCGGGAGAATGAATACTATATTGACAAATGACAGGATCCGTTTAAATCTTAAAGACACGAACATGCGATTTCTATTTTCAAAAATACAGGAAAAACTTCATATGAATGCCAATTTCGTCAATGTCCATATCCACCGTAAGATGGTAATACGGTGAAAACGAAACGTAAAATAGTGCCTTCCTGGACTAGCTTCTTGTTTGATAAAACACGTCGACCCTGTGTTGTTCTTTAATCGATTTGTTTAATAAATCACAATTTTTAGATTGTTTTCAATTTTTTTTATATCCTCTGCATTTATCGTTTGGGATCTGTAATGTGTGTATCAAATTTATAGAGTTTGTTTAATATCGTCAAATAATTTTCTGTGATTTGTTTCCACTGTGGTGTCACCACATATTGCGTTGCGGTATTTGTATTTACATGAAATGATACTGGGTCCAATACCTTCATAAATGTCATAATATCATTAAATTGTGATTCAGACTGAATAAATGTTCTTTCACATTTTTTACAACGTTAACCTGTTCTTTCATTTTTTTTCGCATGCAATTTAAACCACTCGAACGATTATTAATGATTTATAAATTTTTGCTATGCTCATAAATTCTTTCCACGATAAAATATTTCGATTGTTGCCATTTGTTTTGATAGTTCTACTACATTATCTATAATTTCATAAAATTCCAATGGTTTGTATTCATATTTTTATAATTTCTTAATCCAATGTCAAAATTTCAATGTACCATAAAATATATACAAGTAACTATAGACACACAAACACTTTGGTTTTTCATTGACAATACCAGAAATGGTATGTGAATTTTGTTTTTATTAATTTTCATAACCCCGCCCACTTTATCCAATACAAATATTTTAATGTATAAATCTAATCACTTTTAATTATTTTGCATCATTATCTCTAATAGTTTGCAGTTGCTCGATTGAATATGAAAATAAAAAATAATTTTGGCGTTCTTTTAACCAATGTTTTAATGCACTATAAAGCGCTTCGTGTTGCATCTATCAATGACTCGTCCGATGATAGACTGTTATTTTTTCTACAATAAATTGAATTAACCATTCAAACAACGAAGATAGGTATCTCAAAATCGATAGATTTTCAAAATGTAAACTTTGGTCATATCGTTTGTACTTATTTTGTCTTTCCTCTGGTATTAAACAAACACATAAAACAAAACAGGTGAGTATTTCATAAATAAATGCGTTAGCAATTCTGCACCGATATTAAAAGTTCCATCAACAAAAATAATTCATCAAACTTACGAGAATTTTGCACATATAATCGCTGCATAAGATCTATTTGTTTACTATAATATTGAGAACACATATTCGTAAGATGGAGAAAAGCGTTCGTATGCTTTTTGTAATTCGCAAACAGGGGTGGCACTGTCTATACTCATTTGTGCCAAAGTTAACGAAGCAACTACGTTTTATATACTGCGCCCCTAGTAAATATACAAAATATTTTTAAATTACATAAGATGTAGGTTTATTGTATAATGACCGTTTACGTAACAGTAGTAAATAACAATTGCTTAATTCATACAAAACAACAATAATCAATTACATTTTCGAAAAAATGCTTGTGCAAAATTTCCGTTTTGGATGACACAAATAATAATGAAACAATCAACTTTAAATTAACCAGCTTAACTATGGCACATTTAAAATATATAATTTGCTGGAAAATGATTTTTAGCCAAAAGTCTTTTGAAAATTTTGTAAAATATTTAACTATATATCGAACAAAACCTCTACGTTTAATTTATGTACTAAAAATTGTATCAACAATCGTTAGATATTTAAACACACAGATAGGTTTGATACTGACAATTATAATCAAATGTTGAATAAATATAATATGGTTAAATTTCGCCATTTTGATATTATTTTACAAAAAGAAGTAGATGCTTCCTAAAGAAGAACAACACAAATTTCTAAGTTCAAATTCAAAAAGATCATTAGCACTGAATACTGAAACTATTAAAAATTGTTGGAAAAAAGTACAATTTTCTTGGAGAATGCATTGGTAAATTACAATAACAAAATACACAATAAAGCCTTTATTGCAGATATCGTTTTTCATACCCTTATTGTTTTATCATTTTATACAGGTGCTAGGACAGAATCTACACTCTATCGACTGACATATTTTGAATATAATGATCTGCTTGAAAACGGTCAAATAGATGTGTTTGGTAAAGGTAATATCAAAATACGATATATTTAGAAAAATATGCGAAAAAAATAATTACACTTATTGAACCTTCTTGGGATTGTGTAGAAAAACAAAATGATTTTAATAACAGTTTTATTTTTGCCGAAAATTGTTCCATAAAACAATTACATTTACTATTTGACAAGTTATACAAGCATGTCTGTAATGTTGAGAACCGTCCCTCTTGGGTAAATGGCACGCCGCAAGACGATGGTTTCTAGGTGAGATATTTACACAGTGTGGATTAAAAATAGCATCAAAGCAGTCTCACATAAATATTTAAAAACAACGGCTAATTATATTCAAGCATCTACGCATTCCGATGACGTACATAACCATTTGAATAAATATTTGAGAATATATAACCAGTAGAAGCATTCTATAAATTAATATAACACATCATTTGCGTAAACTGAACATGGATGATATTATTTTTGTATGTAATAATTCAAGACAAATCATCTTGTCACATACATCGACATCAGATATACTGTTAATAGAATTGAAAAATATCTTCAACAAGGTACTGCAATATGTACGAAAAGAAAGTTTGAACAACATACATAACAGTTTTAGTGCAAGGATTACTAAAATATTTCAAAGAAAATCGTGCAAGATTGAAAAAAATATATATATCCACGCAATACGAGCCATGTATATTCAATACCGCTAGAAAATATGGAAATACCCAAAAATCATTTATTAAATTATGATTTTTTTATTTAATGCTTTTGGAATGATTGCTAAAAGATATTATTTTGTAGTGAAAAGGAATATCCTATTATTGAATGTGACTCTTTTATAAGGGCCTTTCCAACATATTTTTATTAGTGAAATGTGTCGATAATGAATAATTTTGATTATGATTATGCATACAGATTTTTATTACAACATTTTCATAAAAACAGTGTAATCTTTAATAGCATTGCAATTATTCCGACTTACAAAACAAAATATATTACTTTTGTGGAAGACCCCCAAATTGAAAGAAAATTCTGCATTCGTTAATGGATGGTTGTTGCTTTGATATGCCCCCATCAGATAATTATGGACTGTTTATATTGTTTTTTATATTGTAGTATTAAGCTTTAAATTTCGAACGTGATATGTTTTATTTAAATGTAATATATATATATATATATATATATATATATATATATATATATATATATATGAATTTATGTACCAAAATGTATAGTAATTATTTGAAATATATAAATAGATATAAAAATATTTTTATTTTGTGATATGACTAACATATTTATCGAAAATTGTACGTTTTTTTGCCTGTTAAGCGGGCTCTATAGCGTGATTGTTTATTTTCTCCACTATCGTTTGGTACAAATGCATAGATATCAGAACGAAATTTAATTTTTGGTATGATTTTACTAATTTTATCTAAAATCTTTTCACTGGGAAACGGTATTTTTTTATATTTTCCACTAAAGACGTTATTGTTTTTTTAAGGTTGATTCTAAATTCTTATTTTCATTTGAGTAACAAAAACTTATAATATTTATTATATTATCTGTGCCTTTACAATAAATATTTTTTTCGTTTGCTATAAATGACATCTCGTTAAAAAACCTTCCTAGCGATATATCAGGTACGGTATTATATGCTTTGCCCTCTAAAATATAATAAATGGAAGCACTAACGTAATTTTCTACACTCGATGTTTTTACATATGCTAACTCGACCACGACGGTCGGCGCATAAACCCTTTGTGACTTGTTGGTCTTTATTTAAACCTATTGAATTTTTAGATCTTTTCATTTTTTTGTTGCCGTAGCCACCTTTTGTAGGTGGTCTTCGTACATTAATTTTATGTCTTTCAATGTCATAATCATCGGAATCGATTGCTTCTTCATTTTCAGACAAATCATTATTGGATTCGAGAACTTCTTGACGTGTTGTCGTTTCTGAAGAATTGTTAGCAGTGTTTGCATTAATATTGGGTATTCTTGTAATATTCGTCTCTTCTGAACTATTGTCGTTACTACTATCGGGTGAACTTGACGATGGCACACGTCGCCGAATTCGTGCATTTATTATATTATCGGCATTAATATTGGGTACTCTTGTATTATTTGGTTCTTCCAAACTGCCATAATTTGAAATACTACTATCGGTTGAATTTAATAATGGTACATATCTTCGATCATTATCAGATACATGTTCTGGTATTGGTAGCATTTAACAATGGCATATCTCGATTTGTTTCTTTTAAACTGCCATAATTTGACGTACTACTATGGGTGATTTAATAATGGCATATGTCGTCGATTATTATTTGCTCTCGTATCGGTGGCATTTAACAACGGCATGTCTCGACGATTGTCAACCAATACATTAGCCATATTACCCCAATTCCGAGATCAAGTAAAATGTCGTCTGGTAATTCCGATTCCAATGCTAAATGCTTTGTTCTGCCAAATCATTAGTATTGAAATCGGAAAGATGTATTGAAATGTCGTCATCATCGACATCGGGTCGGAATTGAGATACGTATCCTGAGGCTGTTTGGTCGTCTCTTGAATTACGACGACTTGAAGAATTCAAATTATCATCTATCGTTTGCTCATTTAAAGATTCGAGATCAATGTTTGTTCTTTCTTAGATAAAAAAATTAAAAATCAAGTGATTTTAAAAATCAAGTGATAAATCTATTTACGTTATACTTTTTATTCATCGTTGAAGGACGAGTAGGTCCTTCGATGGCTAATTTACCATTAATTATTACTGGTTTTGCATTTCGAGTTTTAGATTTTTTTCGTTTCTTGGAAGTTTTTTTTGTAGTTTCTGTAATTGGTTTACGTCGTGTTTTCGATTTAGAACGACTTCGTTTTCTCGCCGAACCCGCAAGTGCGATAGCCGATTTAGTCGATATTGATTGTCTACGTTTTGGACGAGAACCATGGCCCACTTTTGTGTTTTTTTGTGTAATTGAAAATATACTCCTATCATCATCTATACTTTTCAATTTGAAACTACTTGTAATATCACTTACGGTTGGTGTATTTGACTGAAAGGGGAAATGAGAATTCAATAAAGACAAATAATCATTTTTAAACGTCAATTTTGGATTGACTATACGATACGGGATGCGATTGATTTTAAACAACGTAATGAAAATCTATTGGTATTTGGTTGGTTGTGGTTTCTTTTTTCGGTGTGGCATATTATCTTATAAGAGTAAAACTAGATAAAATATTCCGAAAACAAAATCAAAACTACCAGAGAAAAAGAATCTAAACATTTCTCCGTTCGATTATTTTATGATTCTTTAGAGAACACGTGATTGAAAATTACAGTCATTACTCGTATTATAATATCCTAATTTCTCTAATTGTGCTAATATTTATATTGTACTGTAATTATAGCTTTTTTCAACGAGTGGATTCTTTTGGATGATTGTTGAATTGATTCTACTTTGTTTGTGGCTTGGCAAAATACTATGACATATTTAAAATTGTAATGTTCAATCTGTTATTTTAACGTGGATCGTGTTACTAATATATTATTTAAATATTAATTAAACCAATTTATAGCATTTCATCAGCAATTTTAAATAATAATGTACAACAAAATTCTCCAGCAATCAACATTAAAGACTTTTATGGCATAGAACGTATTCTGAAGCCACCGTAAAAAACAAAATATATTGGTGTTGGAATAGCAAACGATGTACATCAAACGGATATATTTAGGCCCGAATGACATTCCGTTCACTGTTCTTTGAAATGAATGAGATTGAAACTGATCGATGTAGGAAAAACTACCCTCATCAATTCCCCTAGTAGAACGATTTAAATTAGTGAAAACCGTCTTTTTGCTTCAGCATTTCGTAGAGAGTTTTCTACAAGACGACGATATAACAAATCAATTAAATACGTTTTAACACACCCTGATACATGAAAGAAACATTTCTGAGGAAAAATGTGAGATTATTCAAAATAAATAAAAGCTGTGAATCGGAAGCAATACGGACGAATACATTTTGTGAAGTGTTCAATGTACCACAAACCCTTTGTATTTTAGAGAGATGTGTAGTCGACAGTTTAATTTTCCAAAAAACCATAACAGAGTTTATATGCACAAATTAAATTTGCTCCACTTGATATTGAGCACAAAATATTACCCAAATTTGTGAAATTTAATTATTTACGTACAACTTGTACGATGCAATGCAACGCATTAGACAT